>VZTO01011739.1:0-51766 GCA_013400615.1 Syrrhaptes paradoxus
CATCACATCCCCCTCCCTGGATCTCCCCGCAGCACCGCGATGGGAGAGAGGTGCTGGAGGGTCTCGGCATTGACTGAAGAGTGGTTCCAGGGGAAGCAGGATTAGTCCAGGTTAGTGCACCTGCAGCCACTTGGTTCAATGTGATAGAAGATCTGAGCACCCAGGTAGGTCCCATGCACGAGATCTCGCCTTTCCCGCTCAGGTTGCTCACGTCTCATTGCAGAGGAGAGCTGGGAGACCATAAGCAAAAAAACCCACATAATATCACTCCCTCCAAACACTGCAAAGCCACTGCAATATCTTAAAATATGGATTATCTCCAGCTTCTGCTCCTCTTGATGGTTCCACCTCATTTGTCTTGCTACTCTAATTTCCTTAAATGTGTGTTTTCTTTACAGGCTACTAACTACAGAAAACTTGAAGCAATCAACTGAAGTTTATGCATCGACATATCACTTCATTAGCTGTGAATTCATTTCCAAGGGGGCGGTGAACTCTAATGAAGTTGGAAATTGAATCATGTTCTTGTGTCTAGGGACATGCAAGAGTCTCAGAGAGGGCTGTCCATCGAGAAGGCTCCGTGACCAATTTAAAAATTAAAACACAGTTTGATCAATCATCCTTATTTCTTGATAGCATCCTTCCTCATTCTGAAACCTCTGCTCTCTGTAGATCTATTAAAAAAGAAATTTTTCCCAGTTTTCTGAATTTCAACCAGGTTTTGACTCCCTGCAATGACCATCTCAGTGCCATGAGAGGCACTGGGGACTTGGAGAGGGAGAGATGCAGCAGCAGAAGCATGCCCTGCCGGCACCCCTCCCAGCTGCAGCCTCTCCCACCCATCGCCCCTCTCCCATGGTGGATTTTCCTGTGCCTATTTCTCACCCAAATTCTCCTTTTCAAAGGCAGCACCAGACCAACCCTGCCATGCCACCTACCTGGCAACCTCCCCAGAGCACGGGGGTGTGTGCCTGGGCACACGTGCACAGGTTTGGGGTCTCTTCTGAGATGTGAGTGACATTGCAAATGCAACTTTCATCTTGGAAGCTCCAAGTGTTGCCATAGAAATTGCAGCGGGGGAGTCACAGGGTTGTTAGCTCGTGCCCTCTGGGATTAGGAGTGCTCGGGGGGGCTGCTCCCTGCTCCATCCCTGCCCTCCCCGGGCTGAGCTCCTGCAGCCACACAAAGAGGAAACCACCTTGGTCCACAGGATTCATTTACAACCAAATGTGCAGGAGTGTGTCCACATCCACTGACAGAAATTACAGCAGCTGTTGGAACAAGAAAGCCATGTGTCTGCTCAGGAAAAGCAAATCTAAATAGCTAAATGAGTGTTTATTATTATAATAATAATAATGGTTATTATCGCAGCCTCTCCCTGGGACACCACACAGCCCAATGCTTATTAGCAACCGGCAGCTCCGCGGGGCAGGTGAGCGGCGATGCTCCCGTTTCACAGACAAGCAGTGAAAAGTGTGAGCAGAACCAGAAACACTCTGCAGAAGCAGGGAGCAGAGGCTGGGGTCGGTCCCTTGTGCCAGAGCTCTGCCCCAAAGCCAAGGCGGCATCTCAAGAGTCCCAGCAGGTTTTTTCCTACTAAACCATGTCTTCTCATAACGCACTGCTAAAAATGCAAAATAAATGCCCAAGGCCACCGATCGGTGACCCTCAGGGACAGCCAGGGTGCTGTCCCTCCACCAGACCCCTCGGACCAAGCAGCCGGTGAAGAAGCATCAGAAACCCGGTGTTTGCTGAAGGAACTTGTCTCACAGGCAGCACCCACCTCTCCTTTGACTGCTCTGGCAGATTTTTCTTTTGAACAACTTCGTTTCTTCATGGATTTGTTTATTCGGAAAGGTCAGGGTAGTACATTGTACTCGGCATTATCTCCTCCCCGCGTCCCCCGTTCCCGCAGTAATCATGCCTTCAGCACCTTTCCTGCGAGGCTTTGACACTCCCAAATCCAGCTGAGACTTCTCGGGACTTTAATTAATGAGATAACAAAAGGGAAAACACCCAAAGAGTGAACCCCTGAGTTGAAGACTTTATCTGCTCTTTGCAGCTGCATCTTTTTTTCTCCTTTTTTCTTTTTTTTTTTTGAGCTGCATTCCAGGTCCGTCAATACTGTTTCCCATTAAATTAAATAGCTTATTGACTGGTGGGAGCCGTCGCCACAAGGCCGATAGGATCCGAGCGCGGCACTTTCTCAGTGCAAACAATCACAGGTCACTGCACAGTAAATCAGTTGGTAATGGAGTTTGAACTCTGAGAATCAGTTCTGTGTACCCTTTTTATTTGTTTTTAATTTGTATCAATGGTAATTCTGTCGGTTCCAATTTATGTGACGGCAGCAGGCTGTGGAGCAGCGGAAACACCATTTTTCTTCTCGTTAACCGTTGAGCTCACGGCACCGTGGCAGCCCAGCGCTTCTGAGCTCACAAGGGTTCAGGTTCCTCAGCACCAGCAGAGTTCTTCATGGGTTTATTCTCCTCTGGCTTTCTTCTCCATGGGTGACACCACCAGAATCAGCTCCTCGCTGGAAGCGTGTGCTGCCCGTGCTGGCTCCCCACCAAGACACCGGGGGCTGCAGCGCCGGCTCTGGCTCCATCTGCAGATGCTCCTTCCCCGGCATATTCCCCCAGCTTCCAACTGTTTAGGAACTTCCACCTGGATCCGAGAGCCACATATTCATTAATGACTCCATGAATGTATCTCATCCCGTTTTGAACCCATCTACACTGTTAGCATCTGTGGTACCTGGTGGCACAGAGCACCACAGCTTAATTATAAATTATATTAAAAAAATTACTTCCTTCTGTTTCTTTAAACTTACTGCTGGATAATTTTGGCAGGTGTCTTCTAATATTTGCTCTGCAAGAATTAATAAATGGTCCTCCCTGACACCCGCCTTTCCCCGCTGCCTTCCCAGGTGCTTCAATCCCTGTGTTCACATCCCATAACTTTTTTTTTCCAGCACCGCACTGTTTGTACATATGGAACATCCACATTTGTTTGCTTCTTGCCTGGTGTTTGGACTGAAGGTTTTAAACAAAACCAGACCCAGTCCCTCCTCAGCGATGTAGTTTGTTCGCTCATCGCTGATGCTTCAGCTCTCAAAAGCCTTTAGTGCTTAATGGATTCATTGAAGTGATAATATGAGGTGACTCGCATGTCAGGTTGTTAGAACGGCGATAAGACATTGCACTGAGACAACATTATCCCCACCAACTGCCTTATAATGCTCAGGGAACGTCTTGTGATATTCCCGTATACCCCGAATGAGCTCCTGGTGTCCGGGCTGTTTGTTAAAGCCGCTGCCAGGACAAGAGGCACCGTTTTGTCCAGGGGTGTCTTTGCCTGGCTGTGCAAAGGGGTGAGCAGAACACGTCTGTTTGCAAAGTCACGTACACGCACGTTTCTCTCCTACAACATTTTGTGAATCTGTGCAGACGTGTTAGGAAAACTGTCACTTGCATAAACTTCTTTGCAACCAGAGTGTTTTGGTTTCTGGTTTTGGTTTGTTGTTTTTTTTTTTTGGAGTAATTAATCAAAGGCTAGAGTGGAACCAGCTTGACAAAAGGAAAAAAAACAACTGAGGGACTTACACAACATACCGAGGAAACACTGGAAGGAAGCAGAGAGGTGCACTGAGGAGTTTGCAGAGGGGCTCTCTGCAGGGGCTCACACCAGCAGACGCATCCCTCGCCCCTGGGACACACCAACCGACCCGCCGCATCCCTCGTTGTCTATAAAGATTTCGTCCAAGGACAGGCATGAGGCTGGGCTGACCCCTCCAGAAGCAGAGATGCTTCTCGGTCCTTACTTTTCTCTCCTTCTTTGCCACCTGCTGAAGGATACACGTGACCCGCTGGTGCCAGCCTTCCCTCCTCTGCTGGACAACACAAAACACCCTGAATTACTCGTGAGCTATCGGCCGTGTGGGATTTATTCAACTTAATCTAAATGAGAGATTCTCTGTGGTAGTACAAGCCCCTCCAAGCAGACCAAGGAAGCTAATGGGTTGTGATCACTTCTATCACACAGCAAACCACCACGGGTCACAAAACTATAAATCAGAGGCTAATGGATTCTCAACGATGCGCTTTGGCCCTTTGTATGTATTTTAATTTGCTTTTAATTTGTATTGATCTTCCCGCCTTTTGCTCCAATCCCTCCTGTGTCAGCAGGTCAGAGAGCGTGCCAAGAGGAGAGCAATCTCCCAGAAACACAGAGAAAGGTAACACAGGCGGGCAGATGCAGATGTATGTGTGGTTTTAAAAGGCTGAGCCTCAGAGGCTCGGGGCAGTGCCAGCTGGGGACTTGTCACCCGGTGCAGGGTGACTTTCCTGGGCCAGGAGCCACCCAGCCCTTGGCACAGGTGGGGCTTCACCTGCCAGGGAAGAACCTCAGAGCAGCAGGAGAAGCAAATGTCCCTGTTGAACTCCTCAAACCATTCTCAACTTGGAACTCCCCCAGAAGCCATAAACTTTTGCTTATTTACGGCTTCTGCTCTGGCTTGCCTGCACCAATGTACTGCTTGATCATTGGGATCACATCGCTATTTTTAATTTCTTAATGCTAATCAGCAGCAAGTTTCCAGCTTTCTATTAACTGCAGAAAGAAAAGATGTTTGATGGGTCGGCACAGTGCAGCCTGAGCAGGAGGGCTGCAGGGCGAGGACTTGGCTCTATCTCACAGCTCAGTGCTACCCATGGGATGCTCCTTCCCTCCTCACCTTCGCTCCCCGAGAATAAATCCTAGATAGGAAATGAGTGATTGAATATCCATGATAAACCATTTACAGCTCAGCTCTAGCCATGCAAAGTGCTGTCAAACAGTCTTGAATAAGAAGTGCATTAATAAAAATCATGATCCGCACACAAAGAGAAAAGGGCTAAATTCTTCAAATAAATGACTCACAACAAAAAATTTGACCAGCTCTCATGATCGGCTTATGCCCTGAAGCATGAAGATTATCAGCCCCATGTAATTTTCTCCTAGCCGATGTAGCTGCAAAGACCATTCATATTCATATAAATGTCTAATGTCTAATCCTCTAATCTAACCCTTTTTTTTCCTGCTTGTGCTAAAGCTCCCCAGTCTATACTCAAAAGCCCTCTGAGCAATGGAATTATTGATAAATTACTGCAGAGAGGAGGAGCACCGCACACACACCAAACCCACCAAGCTCTTCCTCTTCTTGGAGGGTTTTTATTTTCCTGTTAAGAAGCCAAGGTGTGAATCTGTGGGACGACTGCGGGTATTTCCCCCCCCTGACATTTTTCACGTCCTTGCCTAGCGCCGGAGCGAGGCGGTTATCCTCCACCGTGGCTTTCAGAGAGCTTCAGGAGTGGAGCCACTCCATCGCCGTGTCATCCAGCTGTGGCCTCTGAGCATTTCTATAACAAAAGTTATAATTCAGGAACTTGTTTTCACTCAGAATCAGGCTGAAACTCATCGATTCATTATCTCACTTACACCAACAAATAAGCATCAAACGGGAACTTCTTTCACATCACTGTGGGCTTGGGCCAATTCCGAAATGCTGCCCTGGAGCAGGAAGACTATTTATTAGCCCCCGAGGCCAGCCAGCTTCTGCATTAACTTTCAGCTCAAACTAATAGCTCATTCATAAGCAATTTTGTGAGTGACTGTATCTGAGACTCTAAGCTGCTATATTTTTTTTTCCCTTAGAAATTATCTTTTTGCTTGATAATATGGAATTATTTAGATGACAACTCACATTAAAAGAACCTGCACTCTTATAAGCAAAGACATCTTTTCCCAGACTATAAAATTGTTCAAGGGACAGAGTTTTGCCAGGATGAAAAGGCAGACCTTTCCATTTGCACATTGCCCTTTCTAATACCTGGAGCAGGCATTTCCCCATCAATAGGCTTTTAGCTATGTCCTCAGAGGAGGCTGCTCTGTATTGTAATTCTTCCACACACTTCTCACAGATACTGAATGTTGTGCAAATACAAATTCTTTTTAAATATTTCTTTTCTGTCCCTGTTGTATGTGCATTTCCTGCTGTTTTAGCTTGGCTCTGGACAGGAAGACATCAGCTCCGCTTCTCCTAGAGCTTTTCCCCAGTTACAACTGTTGCACTCATTTCTGCAGGAAAGCTTTTGTGTGTATTTGTGTGACAGCGTTAACATATGCACGTGTCCTTCAAAAATACAGACAACACCTGACCATTGCTGACTCAGTACTTTGGGAAACTCATCATTAGAAATTTCACTGTTAATCCAGAGAAGAAAAGCAGCTAAGGACAGCGACATCCTGCAGTACTCTCACAATTTCAGACAACAAACTCATTTATTTTCCCATCTGCTGCTCCTGCGCCACAAACATCGCTAATGTGGTCGTTTGTATTCCACTTGTTCAGTTTTTGGTAAGTTTTGTTTGAGACATCGGTTTGAGACATCGTTTGGTCCAGAGACATGGGTACAGCAGAGCTGGAGCCTGTCCCCAGCGGTCCCCAGCTGGTAGCCCAGCATCTCTGCAGAGCACGGGATGGTTTTGCAGCACCTTGCAGGAAATCATCTGGCATTTCTGATTTCAGGTCCAAGAGAACACCTCCACCGTTGCCTTTTTGTGAACCCTCACTATCGATTTCAGCAACAAGTGTGAAGGTGAAGCCCCAGCCCAAGCAAGCCATTAGCCACGAGCTGAAATTCTACATGTGCTATATGCTCAGCTCACCGTAAGTTAATCATATTTTCAGCTGATCTCCTGGCCCAGGATACTTTTAGTGAATTACATCTGAATGAAGCAATGATGCTGAACCTCTGTCCTCTCCAAAGCACGGTGAACCCTTGCTCAGAACGAGACGGGGGGGACGCCGTTAACACATCACCAACTGTGCCACCAAGGCTGGGTAGCTGCAGGGAGAAGAGTCCACGTCCCCCAGAAACACGAGTGTCTCACCATTCCCCGAAACAAGTGATATAAATCCCCGACTATGAGCAAAGCAGCTTTTCCCGGCTGAACTCAGACCCCGGCGGTGTCTTAGCTGGGGGTTAATGCGGCTTCTGGGGCTTAGGCGGGAGCAGAGGGCCAGGGAGATGGGGTTATGTCATCGTTTCCCTTTTGAGTGAAGCTTTCACTCCGCAGTGGTCACGTATAAAATTAAGTTCAGGTCTGAAGGTGTTTTTTCCTGCACATCCAAGCCCTGCAGTCCTTGCTCCCTCCCCAGCAATGGGTCCGCTGCTGCCGAGTGGCAGCTCTGCCATCGCGCTGGAAAACGAAGATAAAGAGAAGATAAAGCCGCCAGACTTGGGTCCACCAGCGGTACCTTCAGAATGATCCTTTCTGCACAGACACGGGGGGTTCATTGTCCCGCAGAGCCCGCGGGTACCCAGCACCTCTCCTGCCAGCCCCTTAGCTCCATCCCCGGGTCTGCGGGCGGGGGAAGAGCAGATTTACAGGCTGGAGATCCCAAAAGCACTTCAAACAACTCAGAAGAGCAAAGCTCACTGACTGTTTCTTGGGCACTTTTAAAGATCCTTCTGACTGTTTTTCAAACACTGACCTTTGACTGTGTAAGGAAACAAACAGACACATCTAGAACAACGGCCTATGTGAAAAATAAAAGTGTTGACATTAATAAATCATTAAAACATTTTTATGCCCAAGAGCAAGCGCAGACCTTTTATCCCTTATTTCTAGCTTTGCATCTGGCAACTAATCCTGTGAAAACAAGAACAAATTATTTATATTCTTTTAGTATTCCATAAATCAAATATTGCTGTAAGGACTGAACTAATATTTTGAGAATTGAATATGGGATTTGGTCTGGCTTGCTACATGCACTGAATCTTAGTCTGCTGTGATATGAAAAGGCTGAGAGAGACGAAATTCCGGAAAAATAAGGAGTCTGAAACGTAGGCAGCAAGAGGAAATAATTTACCACAGCATTGCCCAGTTTGGCTTTATATAGCGAGAGTTATGCAATGCAGCCATTGTGCTCGGTGCGGTACTTCGCTTTTAAACGCAGATAGTGGGAATCTATCAGAACGTTATTTGTTTGCTTGTTTTGGTTTCCCTGCATACGAGAAGACATCGATATAGCTTAACTACAGAAATACATCCATCCACCCTCTGCACCTCCTTTATCAAGCCACTCTAGCAAGAAAAAAAAAGAAGAGCCATATACAGCCACTTGTGTTTTAAAGAAACAGCCAAACCAGAAGCTACAAAACTTTAAGACACCAAAGTGATTTCCATCCTGACAGCTGCCTGTAGCCCAGACGGGTTCTCTGATCAGCCCAGTTACAGCCACCCGAAAGCAGGGTTTATAAAAACACCGACAGACCTTTCACTGGAGCTGAGCGAGCCGGAAGCGCTTCTAGAAACAATATTTTATTGATTAGAATAGGCAGAAACTCTGGTTATTTACACCAGACTTTCTCACAGCATTTATCGACGTTCCTAAGGCTCAAAGGGGAAGGAGAGAGACCCGGCAAACATAACAAAGGAACTTGACAGCACACTGAACTGCTCCTGCAAACCACGGGGACCCCCACGTCCTGCCCTGACCCGGTCTCTCCCGGCCAGCACTTCTCGGGGCGAGCCCTGCCTGTGGCCAGAAATGGCAAAGGCTTTTTTCCCCCTCTCTAACATAAATAAATGAGCAGTACAAAGGAGGGAGCGCGTTGCATTGCGCTGGGATCCCCCAGCACCAGTGTCAAGCAAACGGAGAACCCAGCAGCGGTGGGGACAGGCTCCATGGCACCGCGGGAGCCACCACCACTGTCACCCCCAGCACAGCCCGGGGAAGGGCCAGGCTTTTCCATAGGGAACAAACCTTATTTGAACCAGAAACGTATTTTGATGGATAGNCGTGTTCACAGGGACAACCCAGGGCGAGGGCCCGTATTTTCTGCTGGGGTGTGCTCTGCACCTCCCCACGGGGGCCGAGCATTTATCGCAATAACTGTGGGAGGTGACGATGCCCGTGCACACCCAGCTCTGCTGTCAGAGCCTCTCCCGGGTACCTCAGGGCCAGTCTGCAGGAGCATCGTCCTCCTCGGGGCTGGGAGCAGGGATGCAGCGAGAGGAAATGCAAACCCACCCATTGGAGAGTCCTCATCAATGATTTTAACCTCCCGACCTGGAATGAAAGCGGTAATTCCGTCACCATGGAAACGGGATAAAGGCCTTTCCCCCGCCAAAACCATCACTCCCGTTTAACTGGGCTGAACCAGAGGGACAGGACGGGGCTGACGCAGCCCATCCTGCAACACGATAACGACGCCTGACAGCTTCAGCTTTGGGTCACCCCTGGTGCGCCGATTGTCACACATTGTGACAGCAGAAGCAGCTCTGCGCGGCCCCGTGTGCCAGCAGAGCAGTGACAACGTTTCTGTGGATTGTTATTATTTCTTCTCAGCAAGGACCTCAGAAACGCAAATGGTTTTGCAGCTTCGTGGGGGCTCCAGGGGAGGAGATCGGCTGGAGGCTTTTGCAGGAAGCAAACCCTGGTGGTTCACAATGTTGTTGTGAAGGTTTTAACCTCCCTGCTCGCAGTGGGTCACTTTGAAGGTCTGGATGTACCACTCCTCTTCGTAAAATGGAATGAGACAATTTTTCAGGCAATTACAAAATCCCATCTCCAAATGAACAACCCCATAGGTTAGCATTAACCTTTCTAATGTAAGTATTAGCGCTAGCAACGCTGGAGTGCGTGGTGAGAGCAAGGATTCTGTGCATCAGGGACCACACGTGCATCCACCGTTTAGAGAAAATGACAAATTGCCTTTTTGCAGCTACAAATCCAAGTTCACAAAGTCTAAATCACCGTCTCGTGGTCAGCCAGGGAAACCGTGCCAGCACCATGTGTAAAAGCTTCACCTCATGTACAAGACCACCCAAACACAACCAACCCCACCGTCACATAAATCTTCTCTTTGGCCAAAGCATCCCTGCGCGGCGGTGGAACAGCCTCGACAAAGCCACCTGCACCCAGCAAAGGCATGAGCTGCCCAGCCTGTGCCCCCATCCGACACCCCCATGCCCCAGCCTGGGGCGGTGGCACAGTCTGCCGTCAAGTCGGCAGCACGTGAAATGGCAAGCATGAAGGTTTGTTTAATGATTTTTAATTAATTTTAATTACTTAGAATTTTTTTTTTGAGCAGTAGCTTAACCTCGCTGCATCTCAGCCCCTCTGATCGCTCTGGGACTTCTGCCAGCTTCCTCATTACAGATCAGTTCCCCCAACGCCATTTGATAATGAAATGGGTTTTAAAAGAAAGGGACAGAGGAAAAAAATCAAATACCTTCGGCAGAACCCCAGGGAGCTGCAAGAGGATTATGATTTGGCGTGGAGATAAAATGATAGTTTGGGGGCTTGCTTTATGAATAACGTGTATCTGTGTTGAAAGTGTCCTACTTTTAAAAGACAAAAGTTACGGGCCTGTAAGGACTTTCTGCCTTCACGGCTGCTTGCAGGCTGCCTTCCATCGGGGCAAAGGCTTACACCTCGTGCAGCCGAGGAGGAGCAGCTACGTAAACCTGCCGCTAAGACAGAGTTTGTTATTGCACCCCGACACATCTCGGAGCATCTCCTGCTGATCCCACCCTGCACATCGAGGGTCCTGCCTCCAGACAGCCCTGCCCAGCAGAGCCCTTGCATCCTCCAGGGATTTTCCCGAGTGTATCACCCACTTCATTCTCCCATGAGCAGTATGTCCTCACCCCAGTCTCTCTCCCAGCTGACCATTTACCACTCTCCCCAAAGCCTGAGGATTATTTGTTAGTTTACTATGGAGTTTACTCCTTTTGCTTTCTCCAGTCTCCTCTTTACATCTTCCTTCCAACTTAAAAAAAAAAAATTATTTACTTATTCGCTGCCACTGGGATCCTTTTCCACCTCTACCTTGATCAGCATCCAAACGCTCCTTCAGCACCACCGGGCACTTGCAAACTGCATCTCCCTCCCTGTGAAACTCTGCACGGGCTTTACCCCCGCGCTGGGAGCACTGGAGTGTCCCTTTTCTCCTGTTTTTGTTAACACACGCTGCTCTGGTTCATGACACAGAACTCTCTCCCTGTGGCTCTGATCTCAGCCCAGCTGATCTCCTGCCCAGCAGCCCTGGGCGAGCTTCAAAGGCTCTGCTGCTTGGGCAGGGTACAGAAAGGAATCAGGAATTTTTGGATGCTCTGCTGGGGCTTATCTGAACCTCAGTGCAGTCACTAAATCTGGGCTCCAAGTCCCCTACGAGCACATTTTCATTAGAGATGGTTGGAAAGGAAGAAAAGGAGATATTTTTTTTTTATATAGAGCACATAAAATGGAGAAAATGAGCAAAACGTTGCATATATTTCTTACAATTACTGCCTGGATCAGGCTTCACTAGCAGAAATATTGCTGTTACCACGGTCACCACTGGCCTGAAGGGCTCATGTTTTCCACAGGCTCCTGTCGGCACACACCAAACATCCTCACGGGTACAAGTCCCTGCAAACAGCCCAGCTGGGCGCCAGGGCTGTCCCCTGCCCAGAGAGGTGACAGGCGGATGCACCGCAGCCACCAGCAGCAGGAGCTGGAACAAGGGATGGAGCTGGGAGCGGAGGTGAATTGGACGGGGAGACTGGGACCAGTTCCCACCTCCCAGCCACTGGAGGGATGTACATAATTCATAGGCCATAGATTGTATGTATCTTATTCATGAAAGTTTAAACAGACTAGTTATTACTATTGACCATTAAAAGGCAATTCTTCCCCCATGTGCGACAAGGACTATTGACATTCCCACATCCTTGGAAAAAAAAAAAAAAAAGATAGTTGGTGTCATGACACCTTCAGAATCTCACATCACTTGTGCACACGTGTTGTGGCATCCAGGTCTCTGAGCCGGCAAAAAAGTTCCGTCTGCTTTCGTAACTATGGACAAAATGTGTCATTAACGCACTACTGAAAACTGACAAATTGACTCTGTGCTTTTAGACCTCATGTTTTACTAATGAAGCAAGGCAGGATCTCCTGCCTGCCATAGGCAGGGCGGTGATGTTCAGCACAGGCTAAACCCCTCTGCTATTGTAACTCCTCTGAAACACGGCTGCAGCACCCGCCCCGACCTGCTGCGTGTGGGTTTCTCCCACTGAAGCTCTTCCTGGGGGTTCCCTCTGGGGGAGGACCGTGGGGCGATGTGCAGCACGGTGACCGAGGGTGCAGGGCACAGACCTTGGGGCATCCGTGTGCTCAGGCTTCACCCCCCCCCACTGCTGTTTGGAGCCTGGAGCCCAGGAAGGTGATGCTTGGAGCTGTCGCAGGGAGAAGCAGCTAATGCTAAGATAGGGAGGCTGATTTGTCTTCCCTCTGCAGCCTGTAAGAAAATTAAATTCATGCCCAATGGGCCTAAACACTCTCGGTGGCATTGAAGTGCAAAATTGAGCTAATACCTTTCTGATGTTTAAACAAGCACTCCTGGTATTTTTATGCCCATCTAGAAGAAGCTCTAAAGCTTTTGGAACTGCCATCACAAACCAAAAGGGATGTTTGAAATAAAAAGAAGGGAAAATATATTTATCATTCATAGGGAGTTCTCTGGATAATGCAAAGACACAACGTTATGCCAGAATAATTCTTAAAGCTTCTACCTCGGCTGCAGAATTCACATCTGGGACAGGACCAGAGGGTGCTGGTCACAGGCACGCTGGGTGTGCTGGGGGCTCTCATCCTTTCCCTGCTGAAGCCAATAACCAACCTCCTCCTGCAAACCCACCAGCCTGCTGCAGTCTTGACCCATCCTTCACCTAGTTTAGAGCCACCCGAACAGTACATTGCATTTACAATATGGAAAAAAACCCCACAGAACTAATTAATAAGCAAACAGCATCCACCAAAAAAGGTGGACACGATCTAGAGAGAACGGAAAGGAGCTCTGAAAGGTTATTTGCTCCATTCTACCTGTCGCCTGCTCAAGCACGTGGGGGAAAATGATTGTTTCCCTCTCCAGCGTTTACACTGAGCGAAGCAGGAGCAGATGTAAGCTGGGCACTGCCGACTCCAGCAGATAAAAGACAATTACAACCAGAAAATGGAGCTGCTGATAACATGCAGCTTTCACTTGGGATGTTCAGTTTAGCTACTGGGGACAAAAAACAACAAAAAAAAGAGAGCTGAAAACCCAGCTCCTGACAGCAGCCATCTCCTGCTGCAGACCTGCTGATTCAAGCATCGCGCAGCTCCTTGCAGACGCGCGTAGAAAAGTTTAAAGGCTCAATTTGAGCCATTTGTTTCTCATTTTCTAGCTCTCATTAAAATAATCTGCTCTGTTTGTCTGTGGAAGCTATTTTTTGCTCCTCTAAACGGTTGCAAAAGACAGCACAGATGAGAAAAGGAGAATCAGCCTCCTGAAGCCAGTGACTCATCAGATCTGCTCCCAAAGCAGCCAGGAGCCACGACAACGTGGCACAGAGAGGGGCAAAGGCCCTGTCTTATCCCCTGGGATCAAGAGGTTTGACAGATTTTACCTCCATCAACCCACACACAGGGGATACGGATAACTCGGTAATTCCTGCCTGCAAGCACCAGGCAGAGGATGCTTTCTGGACATCCAGGCTCTCCCCCAGCCCAGGGACTGTCCTGCTACAAACATTAACTCGGGATGAAAAGGTCTCACCTTCCCCTGCAATTATTTTATTCTTGCATGCANCGAGCTACTAATTAAAAGACCAGCCTGTGAGACCCGACCTGGCACTCGTGCTCCACGCTCCTGCAGCCCGCTGAGCATCCCTCCAGGCACAGGCAGGCACCGTTCCCAAGGGATGCTGGAATCTGTCATCCCAGCCAGGCTTGAACACCAGCCCAGGAATTCCCATGCACATGGGGCAAAAGCCCAACCCTGCCCATAGGAGCTGAGCTCAGAGCCCTCCCAAAGCAATTCCAGCCCTGTCACTGCTGCAGGCACAGAGGGAGACTGGGACACACCGGCTGTGTCTCCCAGGTTCCCCAGGGATCACCCAAAACTGGGAGTGACAAGATGCAAGATGCCCAAGAACCTCCCCCATTAACTGACAGGGGTCAGCACCTTCACAATTCTTCAGCACAAAGGATTCAAAATTCTTACTCTATTTCTTCTCATCCTTTCTTTACAAAGTTGCTGAAATGCCTTTTGTTTTAGTGCCATGCCGGAGTGCATCTGTTTGTTCTTTGGGCATTTAAATGTTCCTATCACTGACATTTTTAAAGCTATGAAAAAGGATTTTAATTGGCTGAAATGCTGATTGCCATAACAACTGGCTAATGAACCATCTGTTAGCATATGTAATATTTATTTATACCTTTAAAAAACACAGCTAAAGAGCAGGACGCGTTCCTTTTCAAGGACAGGGGCAGCTCACTGCCCATGCAGATGGGAAGGGAAGCACAGGGATGAGTTTTATGGACCACACAGCCCACAGGGACCACCGCAAGTCTCTGGTCCGCCCCGGTACAGACATCAGCGAGCTGTGACCGTGTCCCCCACCAGCCCTGCTCAAGTTCAGCAGCTCCTGATGGGTGAGCAGGAGGGGAAGAGCCTGGCCAGCCGCACAGGGCTGCCTCGCCCCGGGACACCCGCACACAGAGCAGCATCAGTGCAGAAGATCCAGGAAAATGGGAATTTGGGACCAGCCTCCTTGGGAGCAGCACTTATTGCTGTCCTCCTCTCTCGGGGTAGGGGGACCTAAGGGTAAGTGCTCAAAGCTGACGTCAAAGTTCACGCTACAGATGAAAAATAGACGGGAGTTCCCCTGGAGTGTCTCAGCACAAAGAGTTTGCATTTTTAGAACAAGCCTCTCCCTGGCAGCTCTCGCCTCCCATCTGCCAGCAAACCCCCAGCCCGCCCAGAACACCCCCGGGTCTGATCCTGACCCACCCCAGGCAGCCCGTGCCCCCCTCCAGCAGTAACGGCTGTGGGGGCAATAAACCCCCCTCAGTCCTTAAGAGAGCCCAGGCCCACCATCCCCCTTCTCCAGGGCAGCAGGAGGATGCTGGAGGCTCGACTGGGGGAAGATGTATTTTTAGACTGTTGATAAAGGGAGAGAAGAAGGGAGCGGAGAGAGCCCCGTTGCACAGAAGTCACATGCATATGCAAAAGGAGCCTAATTGCCCCTCTTTAGAAACTAATCATTCAGGATTTTACAAGCCACATTATAGAACCTGACATGCTTATTTTTCCTTTTATTATGTTTGTAAGCAGTGATCCTATTGAAAAGAAAATCAAACCCTATTTTTACCCGTCACAACCATCTCCCTTTTCTTTCTGCCTGCTTTATTTTATTTTATTTTCCTTTCTTTCCATCAGTTGAATAGAGCAGCATTTTCATGTGTATTAATTGCCCTGTAAAATGCCCTCAAAGTCATTAGAATTCCCCATTCAAAACTATTATCTGTGCCATTATGTCTTTGCATTATATTTATTTAAATGTGCCTCTTCTGAATTAGCTTATTTTTAACAGCTAGCCATGCCTGAAATATTGTTCCAGGCCAAGCTGTTCTCAAATCTTTTTTTTTTTTTAATGATAACTTCATAGAAGCTCTTGATGCTTTATCCCGAGTGGAATCATAGTTTTAAGCTTTTAACCCTCTTTCCTTTTTCTTTTTCTGTTTCAGAAGGATGGGTAATAGCCTTGCAGAACTCTCTTTTGTGAGCCCACGAGCCTGGCTTACACCAGCACTGCAAGACTTACAGCAGGGGGTTGTGCCGATGACTAACACACACCATAATTTCCTAAACATAATGCAAAGTCGCCTTCCCCCTCCCCAAAATATCCATGCATTATTTTCTACCCATTCTGACAGGTAATTTTCTTGGTACTCATTATTTCTTACAGCGGCTCCAGTGGCTGGACCTCCGGCAGCACTGGGAGGTGACGAATCCGAGGCAGCACCCACTATCCCCAAGAGTCACTTTGTGGAAATATTTCTTGCTTGGAAGGGAAGGTCCTGGTGGGGGAAACTGGTTTCCCGACCAACTCCCTTGCTTTCCAGTGCCATCCCGGCACCATCAGCACTCTTCCATGCTGAGAACCTCGCCTGGGGTTTGGGTACCTCTGGGCTGAGGTCTGGACCCAGGAAAGAGCCCCGATAAAACCAGAAATCAGCCCTTCACCCCAGAATTTCCCTCTCCCTGCAGCCGGTTCCTCGGGGTTATTCCTGAAGGAAGGGGCCAGACGGGCTCCACACCAGTATCCTCCCCCCAGCACCAGGCAGAGCTCTCCCTGGGCTTCGCACTATTTTCACGTTGTAATTAGTTCAGCTGTCCTGCATCACCCACAATCGCTGCACGTGGGGTGACCGGGCTGGGGGTGCAGCAGGGGTGAGGGGAGCGATGCCCGAGCAGGGCTGCACCTTCCTCTGCGGCCACACCTCTGACAGCCACCGAAGCCGAGGAGAACAGCACATTGTTATTTTTTATAAACAGCTTTTCCGCAGAGCATCAGCAAAATCTCTCAATTTTAATCCCATCCCTCATAAAATTTCTTTTGAATATTTAAGAGCGAAACCAGGGCTCAGATGCTATCTGGTGTTATATCCTCCTTCATTTCCTCTTACAGCGCTCGGATAACGCGGTGACCCACGCGGGCCAATGTAAGTCTATAAAAAGATGGACAGATACTTCTGACACCAAGAGAAAGCTCCTGCTCCACCACGTAGCGAGTATTCCCCCAAAGGCAGCTAAAGCAGGGTTGCTTTATTACACCTCCCCTTCATTATCTGTTCAGAACAGCAGCACCTTGGGTTTAACCCTTCCGAGGACTTTTCCGGCTCGCTGGCTGGATGCACACGGGAGCAACTCAGGTCAAGTTTCCAGCTGATATCAGAGCAGCTCAGCCTATCTCTGGTTGAGATCAGACCCACCAGCTTTCCCACCATCCTAAAACAACAAATCTTTTGCCACTAGATGGAGTTTAAAAAGCCTAAAGACGCCTTGCCCTTCTCCCAGACAGGGGTTTCGGCAGGATCCACGGCACGAGCCATGGGGGTTTGGGGTCTGGATTGTGGGGCACGAGGTAAGGAAGGGGGGCAGTGATGTGAAAACTCAAGATTTGGCACCTACATGCATGTACATGAAAAGCAACAAAATAAAATGTACCAGAGAGCTGGGCGCTTGGTCCTGTCCCTGCCTTTCTCCCAGGGTCAGAAAGGGACACGAACACCCTGCAGACACCGACCGACCACTGCCACTGCGCTCAGCAGCCGTGGGTCCCCATGTGCCTGGGAGAACACATTTGCCACCAACATGGTCCAGGGAGCAGGGACAGGGGCCAGGACACGTCCCCCAGCCTGGCCCGAGAGCTGTCCCTACCCCACACAACTCTGCTGGGTCCCCCCAACCTGGCAGCTGCCACAGGGTTTATATAAAATAATAAATATCGTCCACATCGGGAAGGATATTGATCCGCAAATTTCACTGACATTTACAAATAAATGATGTATTGCAGTTTTCATTCTGCTTGCTGGGCTGACCTTAACGGCCTTTACATAATTTACTTTTGATTAAAGAAGTGCTTTGATGCAGAGAACTAAAGTAAAATAAAAAAAAAATCAATACAATTATGAGATCAGCTTTAAAACAATGTGTTACAGCAGGAAAAAAAAAGTCAAATCCTTGTATTAAAGTGTGATGTCTAAAGACATTTTGGAGATCAACAGATTCTCTGCTGGCTGAGGACACGTGGCAAGGCTCAGACTGATGGGATTTCAGGGCAGAGACTGGCAGCAGGCTCAGGAACAGTCGCCCCTGCAGCCAGGTCCGTGGCAGCATTTTATATCCAGTGACAGACACAACCCACTCGCCCGAGAATGCAAAGGAGGAGCAGGCTCCACTGTTCACTCCACACCGTTAAATATTTAGCAGGGTGGTACACAATGTAAATAATATCTACTGGAGCCAGTGGAAAAACAGCTTCTCTAGTTTAAGAAAACAGGGTTTTGCATTATCTCATGTAGTGCCATATGTTCATTAAGATGCCACAACGTGCAAAATAATGGTGGCAGTAAGTTAAAGTAATATTCTGGTGAACAATATCCAAAAATATTTTTTTTGGCAACTGAACTGTGCACATCATACATAATTAATGAGTGTTCTTGCAATTAGCATGCCCTTACATAAAGGAAATAACCACAACCTGTTTGCTTTTTTTTTTTTTACTCCTCCTTCNAAGCTAAAAACTTTGAAAGGGAAGGGAAAAAAAAAAAAAAGCAACAAAAAGATGTAACTGTGAGCGACACCGGGGCCGTGCCGCACTCATTCAGAGGCAGGCTGGCCGCACGCTGCAGGCATTTCATTTTCCTCTTTTTGCATTGTTTAGCAAATTCAAGGCCTGACAGGGGGGAAAAAAACTATCGGAGGCTGGATCCATGGATGGGGAAGGGAGGATTCTGCAGTGCTGAAGTTAACAGAAAAGTTGCTTTTGCCATCAGTGGGCACAAGATGGAGTCTGAGAAAGTCCTGAGCTGCACAGAGCCTGTGCGAACCCCCAAATCCCCACGGCAGCCCCACCTGCCCCCCAACAGCCCGTCCCTGCATCCCACCCAACGCCAGCACCACGCACCTCCCACGCAGAGATTGAACTTGGAGCAGGAGAGGACGAGGCTCAGCGCTATTTATAATGAAGGACTTGGCGTTCCCTGAGCGATAACGCTCATTCATCCCATTATTTTTGTTATCCCAAGCATCAGTGCTCTGTAAGCCCTGCACTGATGTTTAGGAAAGCTAGAGCTGTTTGTAATCCCACCTCCCTCCCCAGAAGTCATGATTGCAAAATCTCCCAGACAAAACAGAAGCCCCAGAAGTACATACAAAAAAATAAAAAAAAAAATCAAATAAATAAAACTGCAAATTTACCGACTGATCTGAAGAAAAACAATCAACTGTGAGCCAGTTTACTCAATCTGCCTAATGTAAGAAGGCTGCAAACATCCCACTGTTTATTCTATGACTTTTTTCCCCTTTTGGCAGCAGCAAAAACAAATAATGCAGAACCGCTCGCTATTCAATTTGAGGTCTGAATGCAAGAAAAGAAACAAAAGCCAGCAGCGCAGAGGCAGAAGGCATTTGGCCTAAACCCTTTTCACCAGGACTCCTGCAAAATTTACTCTTTGTAAACCATATTTAGGAGGAGTTATTCTAGCTGTGATGCCCCAAGATTCACACAAAGCTGCTGCATTTTTTTCTTGATTAACCATTTGAATATTTTCTTTAAATCTCCCAGACATCAGCTCCTGTCATACCTTTCTCCGCTAGATTAAAAAATACTTTGTACCTAGCACTTTCTCCCTGTGAACATATTTAAACAGCACAATCAGGTTGCTTTCTAATCTCCCCTTTGATAAGCTAATCAGATTGATCTCCAGCAGCCTGTCACCCCAGGCACGTTTCTCAACACGCCTCACACCTCCTGACAAAGCGAGCATCCGTCCCAGGGGACCAGGCATCCTCCACCTTCACAGGCAGGGGGGAGACCCTCAAGGCACCTCAGGAATATATTTGTACCGAGCTGTGGCTCAGCCTAATGAGCATCTTGGCCTGATCACCTGAGAGCATCTCGCTTTGAAACCAGAGAGATGACACTGAACCCCAGCAGTTACCCTTGGAAATCGCATCCGTTCTTTGAACTGGTGCAAAACCCTGAGAAAAACAGCACAGAGCTGAGCCCCTGCACAAGCCCCGCTTTGGCTTTCAACACTGGCTTTAGACTGCACTAAAAAAGGCTTCGTGAAAGACATCACCCCAGGGGAGGGAGCGAGGATGGGGCCAGGACCACCCTGCAGAACTGACACCGAGGGGGGCAGCAGCAAGGGGAGTTCTTGGGGGGACGGTCCGTCACTGGAGAAAAAAATCCAGACCAACCTGAGATTCGTATCGAGAGCTGGGCTCCACAGATTTTCCAGGATGCATTTGTGGTTCCAAACACCTCCCCGGCATTGCTAAGCCACAAATGTGCTCAGCAATCCTTGCATTGTATCCCAGAGGAGATGAAATACAGTCACTTACAAGGGAGAGAACAACAATAAAAGGAGAATGAATGCTCCCTAAGTGCTTCCTAAAACAAAAAAAAAAAATTTGCTATGCAGCCGGTGTACCCATGCAATTACGAAGCTTCTAGCTCTGAGTTGTAACAGATGGAATTTTTTTCCCCTGTCTCTCTTTGGTGAGAAGGTGAATGGTTTCCTCAAGGGAGGAGTAGATCGAGCTGCTGAGTTGGCAAGGCTCGTGCCAAGCAGCTGGTTGCTGATAAAATTACGGGTCTGGAGAGGCATGGTCTGGGAGGGATGCACGAGGCCCCTTCTGTCACCAGCCTTTCCAAGGAGGAATTGAAAGGGGTCATGGGTACATGCATTAAAGCACATGAAACAGGAAAACAGCCGTGCTTCAAAGTTATTAGGAAACGATGCAGATTTTCTGTGCATTTATCGAACTGGCTTATTTCCTTTGGATCTCTTTGTTCTGCAGCTTGTAAATTCAACTTGAGCACTTGAATCCTGGGACAACTTACAGGCTCACCCGAGAGGCTGCTGCAAGGAAATGGGAAGGAAAAAAAAAAAAAAAGAGACTGTATAGTTTTGCTCCTAAACAGCGTTGTTCTAGAAAGTCTCAAAGTGCTGTCTGAATATTAAATCAATCCATAGCTACACAACCCTTCCTTGAAACAAGCACATTATTATTAACCTCAATTTACAAGGATGCAAACAGAAACACCGAGATGTTTCACTGCCAGGCTCTAGGAGGTAAGTTCAGGTATTCAGATCTTTGCCTCTAGCTGGCAGAAACAAAGAGAACCAGCACACATCCTCCCTCCGTGCACTCTTTGGAAAAGAAAGCCCCACGTACATTTAAAAATATTGATCAGCTCAATTGCTGAATAAGCCGAGGCTGACCTTTCTAGATGAAACTGAATAAGTAACTTTGAGAAATGTTAGCAGACTCTTTTCAATGGGCTGAAAAAGATTAAACCCATGTTACCCACATAATGAATGGCACATAATGTCCATCTTCTCGTGGCATTTATTCTGTTGGCCTCTTCCCTCTCTCCTGTCCTTTTCTTTTCTGAAGCCAGAACATCTTGTTGTCTAACGCTATTTTCATGCAATATCCACTCCATCCATCTCTGCAGAGCCGGGCTTTCGGCCAGTTTAGGGAACTCTCAGTATTTCCAAATGCTTATTCAAACCTGGCCACCCACCACGCTGCAGGTCGAGGGCACAAAGCCTTCCTCCGCCTGTCAGCAGAGCCCCCTTATCACCCAGCACTGGATGGACGCGGCAGCAGCACGGACCCTGAGAGCACGCCCATGCCCGACGGCAAAGCGGCAGCGAGGGCACCGCGGACTCTGCCCGACGCACCGAGAAGCTGTTTGCAGTCTAATGTCAGGGGCTCTGCCCTCCGTTCTTCTCCCAATCATAACCCAACAAAGCCGTTTGGATTTCTGAAATGTCACTGTGTCTGCCCAGAGACCTGCTCAGACAAGGTAATTATCCCTCTGTCACCCTTTCTTATTCCGACTTGTTTAGAAAGAGCTGTTTTCACTAAGTCTGTCAACCAGCGTCCTCAGAAATGTTTCTGGTTTCCAGCTCCCGGGGAGAAGCAGGACAAGCCCAGAGACCCCCGTGCTGGGACACCCTGGTGCGGGCACGCCAGCAGCACGCACGGGGGGGGCCAAAGGTGAGAGATGCTCCATCTCTTCCCAGCGCTGCGACAGGACGATGCCCAGTTCTCAGGGATTTCCATGGGATAAGGGAACTACACTCCCCAGAGCCTGTCTGAAAACCATCTCCCCTACAGTGATCACTGAAGTTAACACTGAGCATAGCGATTTCCACTTATTTATTTACTGCAGGGTATCCCTCGGTCCTCTAGCAACAACCAAACCAAACCCCACAACTCAATTTCTCTTGTCCAAGAGCTACTTGGCTGCAGCCTCCTGCGATCCCCAGGACAGAGCACGTGCGATGGAGCCATGAGGTGCTCCTAACCCCCGAAGAACAAGAACAGCAAGGCAAGAGCAAATGGAGACCAGAGTTAGACTTTGGACATGACCAACACAGGGAAAATAAAGGAATCATTTCAGAAAGCAAGCAGTCGGTGACAGTGAATGTTCTGGAGTTATTCCAGTTCTGGAAGCACGCTTAGGTAGCTATCAACAGATAGGAATTAGGCTCATTATGAAAATAAGATTACCTCTCGCTTTCCTGCCTGGTACACAGGGTAACACATTAAATGGAGGGAGAGGGGAAGTGGTCAGTTAAATCCTCATCAGCAATAGCCTCTGCTGAGCATTCCTGCTGAGCATTGGGATTTGATATTAACTGTAAGCACGTGGCTGCTTTTCTGCTGAGAAAAAAAAGCTCATTTTAAAAGTGGAGAGATCTTATCTTTCATTTTACACAGATCAGTTCTGCAGCATCTTGATATATTTATAGTTTTAATACATAACCGTAAATGCCCCCTAAACAAGGGATATTGCACCTTTAGATTACTATTATTGCTTTATTGCTTATTCTAACCGTAAATTAACAGCTTCCCCCAGCAATGCCGAAAGAGTACAGAATTAGATTACAATGAACATACACAAGAGCCTATTAAGGCATTGCTATTCCATAAAAGTCTTTATAGTTTTTAAGTGTACACCTATAAGTGTTTCAATTAAAGAACTACATGCTTGCCTAGTAATTGCCCTCCCATTTGAGATAGGGCTTTGCAGCAAAAAAAGAAAGAAGCAAGACTAAAAGGTGGAAAATTGGAATATAAAATACCGAATATGAAACTGCCATAAAAAGAAAACCATGGATTTAAATTATGCTGATTAGAAGCATTTGCATGGTTTAACTCTTGCACTCTGGTGGCTGGAAGGCATCTGTTGTTTGTTTCTCTGCACAGAAAACCCTCTCCTCCTGTGTCAGGAGTTCTCCAGCCTGGTCAGAAATCAGTCACCGGGACAAAACAGCTTTCTTTTCTGGAGAACAGCTGCCACCGTAAATCATGCCAGAATGACTGCAGAGGTCCTTCAAGGCTGGACAACACGACAGAAATATGACGTCCAGACTTGGGATCCCCAGAGCAGAAGACAGAGGCGGTGACAAGAGCCACGCTCCTACCTGTCGGAAGGATGACATCTTGTGGTAGGACGGGCCAGAGGAGCAAGAACTCATTAAATACAGCAAATTAATCTAAATCCAACATATTACAAGGGGGATAGAGCTTCTTGCAGACATTAGAGGTGGAAAGGAGAACTTCAATCAACTGCACGTTGATTTTCATGACTTCAAACTGCAGGGAAGAGATCCATCGTGCGGGCTTGCAGGTGGCTACCAAAGCCCACCAGGCAGGGAGATCTTCCTGTTCATGGCAGAGCCTCTCGTGAGCAATTCTGTTCCCTGGACAGCATTTCTGCATGGGTGTACTGATCCGAAAACTGAGCCTGGGAAGTTGAGCTGGCCTTTGGGCTCCATTTCAGCCAGAACGGGGGTTTTGTAGCTTTTCAGCCACACGCTATAACCCAGCGGCTCAGAATGAGGCACAAAGATGGACTTGAGCGGTTATAGAGAAGGAATTGATACGGAAACTCTCTGTAGCATCTGCAGAGTTGCTCTCCTGCTTGCAACTGCTCTTGCAGCAAACATTAGTTTATTGCTGACCTTGGAAGACACAGCTATTTGTGCAAGAGATGACTGTGAGGGGCCAACTGTCATTCACAAACGTAATTTGACTTCTTCCGTGCTATGGAGATTACCTGGCATCGGTGACAGTCTTTGCAGCACTTCTCCGTGCAATTCTTCAAGAACTAAAGAGTGGGATGGAAGGTAGAAGTGGGTAACACTCGATAAGCAGCAGACATTAATTAATGCTGCGTTACAATGGGATTCAGCTGAAATAATGTATGGAGGCCACATGAATAGTAAAAGGAAATTCATCATGGTTAATGTTATTACACTGAGTGTCAAAGGAAGCAGTGATGATTTGCCACTTACTGTATAATGTAATGTAATCTAAATGCAATTTTGGTTGAATAGCCTCGAACATCCATATTAAGCAGATCTGGCAGAAAAAACAGGATCCAGCCCTACTCTGTGGGTACTCTACAGTCCCCTTCACTGACTTCCACATCCAGGTTCAGAGTGGTGCAGCCGTCTGCCAAGACATGACCAGGACAGATGTTAAAGACAGGTTTACTGTATTTGTCCTCCCTGTTTGAGGTTGACTGGAACATTTGGGCATGCTTGGGTTTGGCATGCCAGGGTCAGGTTCTGGCATTATTTTGGGGTGACCTTGAAAAAGCAAATCAACTTTTGGAGGCTGTTTTCTCCTCTCCATCAGACATTTGTACATCATCATCATTACTGGCAACCTTCTTGACATACAGATTTTTAAACTTTTTCCAGTGGAGGTTCAGGTGCTCATCTCATAAAATTTAACTCTGCTTACAGGCACCTGGCTGGTTTTGGTTAACATGGATAGGACCCTAGGAAGGAATCTATTAATCTAATTTATACTCTAGGATAAAAGCTTTTTCTCTATAAAGCAGCATCCATGCCAGATTTTTCTTGATATTTCTTCAACACAAAAATGCTTCTTTCAGAGTGTTAATATTTGTTTTGATTGTTTAAAGCACTCCAGAGCAAACCCATCTACCTATGTCACGCCTATAAAGCACACACCCATCAGCAAGTCCACTTACATGTACAAGCCTTTTGCATGGAACTGTGCCTGATTTTTACTGGTCTCTCCCCAACGTGTTGGGTTTCAGTAAAGACTCTTTGGTAACAGAAGCCTGCTCAACATGGTTTTGCAAAATCTTATTAATTTTCCCTGCTACATGATACTACAACTTTTAGCAGGAGAAATACAATTCTGCAGAGATTGCCTGATGCAATGTTATTCTAAAGCCATCATTACCCATTCCCTTTTGAAATAAGAAAAGTATACAGGGATTTTTTTTTCTCAAATATCTATAAATCAGTATTCATTGCTGCACTATAGATTTCAATTCTTTCAAAGAAGTCATGTATAACACTTGCAATTTATTTCACTGAGTCCCACACAGCTGTTCTACTGCTGTTTTGTCATTGAAATAAAAACATTGAGTCTTCCATTAACTTTAGCTTACATTTACCAAAAGAAATACACTAACGTATCTTTTAAAAGACCCCAAATAGTTATTATTTATTTATACAGCCCTGGAAGCGCGCTAGGCATCTCACAGGCACACAAAGGGAGCTTGCAGCCTGAACAGCAAACAGACCCAGCAGAGACGGGTCTTCTCAGGGTTGTTTCTGCCTTCGACACGCTGCCCTACCTCTGTGTGCACACTGGTGCCTAACTGCACGGACAGTGCTCAGCATCATTTCCCATTATGCTAAAGCCATCTTTGTAACAGACCCAAAAAGCTGGCTTGTGTCCCCAAAAGCCCGTCTTCTTCTCAAGCCCCCTCCCACCATCTGGGATTTGACCAACTAAAGACCAACTGAACCAACTCCCCACCTACTAGGTAAATAAGTAATGAGCTCTTTATCTACTTTTATTTACTAGGAGTTTGAATTTACAAACAAAAATAAAAAAATTAGGGAAGAGGCTAAGGTTCCAGTTTGGGGCACAAATTTCCATCTCAGTTCAGAAAACTCAGAAGCACTTGAACGTTTATTTGGACCTCGCTCCTAGACCTTGCAGGGTGCAGGTACTCGTTCCCCATAGGAGTGTATGAGCCGACTCGGACAGCCTCCGCAGAACAGCCCGACACAGACTATCTGCTGGACCAGCCGCTTTGCCGATGCCAGCAGACAGATTCTGCAGATAAACCACAGGAGTGCAGAACTCATCTGCATGCCAGTTAGTTCCAGTATCAACACCTCCATTTAGGATCTCCTCAAAGGGGACAGGGCTTTCCCCCACCCCCCTGGGACTCTGCAGCCAGACATCCCAGTGATGCCCAGGGAGAGGGAGGTACTGGTTGCCACTCTAATAGCACCTGTGCTCAAGCCACTCTGCCCATGCCGTGCACCACAATGCAAGGGAAGAATCATCATTTTCCACTCCCTTCCCCATTTCATTGTTCCAGGTCTCTTCCCCACCCTGCCACCTGCAGCCTACAAACAGAGAAAATGAGCTTTTTTCCCTTTCCTTTGAAGGAGCCAACAAGAGCCAGGTGACATTTACGGGACAATTAAAGGCAACATTGATAAGCCCAGTGGTTGCAATTTTTCTTTACAATTGAAGAGCCCTCTTTAATCCGTGTCATCTTTGGTCACCAGCTTTACGGCTGTGACAAGTCATTCTTACAGAAACACTATTAGAGGTTGTAAACTTTAATGGCCTTTTTCTTTCTGGGTCCTTGTTTTTCCATACCTGTAATTAAGCAGTGCTATATATACATACATATATATATATTTAAAGGATTAAATAAATTCATATTACTATAAAAATCATCTCTCTGGTCACCACTATGAACTTTAACAGCCCTGCAACCACAGATTTGGCTGTGGCCAACAATACGAGAGGAGTCATTACTGTAACTAAATTAGACCGTTTGTTTTCCTTCCCTCAAATCGAATTGTGTAGGAGCTGCTTTATTGCAAAACAGACATTAAAATTCCAGCTAGACCTCAGAGAGAAAGTAATTTCTATTTTATCAGCACTGTAAAGCTGTCTTTATGTTCTGAAGCAGGAAATATTGCAGGGATATTTATAGCTTCAGCACCAAAGCCAGTTTGAATAGAAATGTTACTGCGGTCGGCAGAGCTGTCACATTGCTCAGTGGAGCAGGGAATTTTAGTGAATTTGTGAATTACCGTCTCAGTCCTGACAAGTCTTTCAGCGAGGCTGGGGGGTGTCTGGAGCTGCTTTGTGGTTTCAGGATAACGACTCTGGACTCAGATCACTTTAAGAGGAGATTCGAATGGTATCTCAGCTAATCAGCTTCCCTCAATGAGACCCTCTAACGAGGACCAAGGTTTCCAAACTGTGCTGTGCTGCAGCAGCTCAGCCCTGGGCTCCCTTTTGCTCCTCCTCATCTCTCAGCTTCTTCAACAAGTTGAGTGCACGACTATACCGCACCGTACGTGCCTTGCAGCACCACAAACGCATCTTCTGCATTGCTGCCCACAAAGGATCAGCAACTTTTTCCTTCCATCACCTTGGCGGTGCAGGCAGGAATTCTGCCCTATTAATCCTTGTCATCACCCCCTATAGTGGATTTAATTCCACCATTATACAGATGAATAAACTGACGCATGGAGAGAATGGCATCATTTGTCTCAGCAAACTTCCTGACTTTGTGACAGAGGCAGGAGAGTACCTTGGATTTTTCACATATCCATGACCAACCTGCCCTTTGTAATTAAACAGGATTACTAATAGGCTACACTAGGAGAAAATGTAAAATAAATACTTTCCCTCCCTGATTAAACCCATCCATTATCACATCCACAGTAATGGATTGTTTCTGCGAGTCACAGCAGAACGATTGCAAACCCGCTGCACAATTCAGCCGAACAAATGTTCCTATCGTGCTGTAAACAAAATAATTTATATTGTGGTGTTAAAACACATCCATACCCAGTAACTGTCGAGAAGGTCAAAGCGAGCCTTGCCTTGCTGGGTCAGTATTTCTGAGACCGTGCCTCCGGCCAGCCAGACACACAAACCCAGCGGGAAGGTCTGAGGAGCTGCTGCACAGGCTCTTGGTCTGCAACTTGGACTCTTAACAAGCTTGTAGGAACACCCGGATGCTTACACTTTAGCTTTTCTGAAGTGATTGGGTTTTTGAGCAGACTTTGTTCAGTCTTATTTCATGGAGCTGAATTGCTAAAACCAGTAAGTGGAGAAAACTGGTGAAAAAGCTCCTGCCTGTCCAAGACTGCAGAGCAGCAGCACGGTGTGTTCCTCAGGTGCTCCTTTCAGTCCTTAAAATCCTAATCCAAGTCAGCTCAGGCCTCAGGCACATCTTGCCTCAGTTAAATTAAGTGATTTAATTAGAGTCTTCCCAACACCCTGGGTCCCAGGTCTGCACCAGGAGGCAAGTCGGTGTCCACCCACCTTTTCCATTGGGGATTTCTCCCCTGGTTTGTATGAGGACCACCAGCAAGGAACGTCACGGTCTTCTGAAACATGAAATATCAAAAATACTGAAAAGAAAAGCCAGGAGGGGGGTGGCTCCTGTCCACGTTGCCTCTACCTGCAGTTATCCAAGGACTCTGTATTTCTAACAGCGAGTAGCCAGGAGCACCGTGAAGGTGGGATCCACATACACCAGCGCATTGCTTTCTAACCATCTCCGGTGCCTCACCAAGACGAGGAGCATTATGGAATTTCTGCCATGGAAAATGAAAGACAGTAGCTCTCTCTAAGCGGGACAGTTTATCCATAATTGGAATTTGTAGTAGTGCATTCCTCTCCCCCACGCCTATAAATAAAGCTGCTGTTTTGGCAATTACCGATGTCTGCTGTCATTTTGCAAGGCTGGGTTTTTGATGAAGCATGTGGTGTTACAGGCTAATATTTCTCATTTCTAGCATTCTCTAATTCTATTTTTTATGGAAATTGAGCTACAGTTTTATGCACAATGATTCTTCCTCTTTTTTTTTTTATCCCTCCTGAGAAACAGGAGAGACAAGAGTGATGGGAGAGAGATTTGTCCGAGCATCTTGGGGAAGAGAGGATGAAACCCAGGCTCCGCACAGCTGCTTTGGGGAAGTATCTCTAGAGCAGGGAGTCCTGCAGCACCCATGGAGGGTGGCAGGGGAAAGGCTGCAACAGCACAGAAGAGGAAAAACCCTTCAAGAAGGTTGAGAAGTGTGCCTGGAGTCTCAGTAAGTAGGACGGATCCCTGACCCCAGACAAGGCAACAGCCACATTTGTAAACATGATTTCCCGCGGGTTTCCACTTCTCTCTAAGCTTGACTTGTTGCCTGATTTGATTTTTGTTTCAACTTACCATTTCCCTCCCCTTCACATTTTATTCTTCTGCTTCTTTTTCATCATCCTTCTTCTATAAATCTGTGCATTTTTCCCCTCTTTTCTCTGCAGTCTTCACTTCAGCCCTAAAATTCACCTGTACCTCCCAAATCCTGTTCTCACTAAATCTCATTCCCCTCAAAATTACCCGTAAACCATCTTCCCTGTCGTCTTCTCCAAAATGTTTTTTTCTACCCCATGCTCCTGGTGTATCCATTTACACCATATTTAGCTGCTTTTTAACATCACACACCTGACCCTGGTCATACCCAAGTCAGTGCAGACTCCCCTTGCTATTAATAGGGGCTTTGTACCCAGAGATGATAAATGTCATTCAGAGCTGAGGGTGCTCCAGAAATAACAGGATCAGGCCTGACATCTCTGCATAGCTAATGCAATCAGTCCTGGGGAAAATAAATGCAGCAGCATTGCCTGCTGCTGTACCAGGCCTTCAACGGACACATGTCTCGAGGATGCTGATAATCATCAGCTGTTTGAAAGGAATTAGCTGGCTTTTCATTCTCTTCCTCTGTCTCTGCTTCATGAATTTTCTCTTGTGTTTAGTAGACCCATTTATAAAATATAGATTCCCATTGATTCCCAAGGAGAATGAACATTAATATACTGTAGTGTCCGTCTGTTTTCTCCCCCACATAGCAGAGAAAAAGATTTATATGACTTTTCTGGGTATGCTGCTGACCTGCAATTGAGTCAACAATCAAGTCACACTAAATTAAACAAAGATATATTTCTTTTCCTGGCCTGCACAAGAATGCTCTGCCTGTCTGCCTCTGGGGGAAGGCACACGTCTCCTCCCTTAGGTCAAGAAAAGCCAAATTCATTTGGACCAGACTGAATTTGTACACAAAGATCAGCTGAGAGCTGGATACTGCTTACCAACAGCAGCTCTGTGCTGCTTCAGGGTATTCGAGATAGGACCTTACATACACCCAGGAACAAATATTCATGAATACACACACATATATACATGGGCGTGCATTCACACACGTGAATATATGTTTGTTCCAATTGCCCTGCACAATTAGGTGAACCATTAATTAATAACGACCAGAAAGCTGCTTTGCTTTCAGCAGGTTCAGTGAGATACTGGCCACAGAAAGAGCTTTGAAAAACTAAAAATGAAAGACACCAAACATCAACCGCTGTAATTATTTTTTGAATAATTTTTCAGCCACTACGTGAAATTCTCAGGCCAGGCAGCAGCTCTCTAGCTGTAGGATTTCCAGCTTATCACGTACAAAAGGTTTACCATAGGAAATTCATACGCAGATTGTGGTGAAGATAAAGAAAAATCTAAGTTCCCTTAATCTCAATGTCTTTTATCCGTTACTCATTACTGTTCAATACATTTTCTAGGAAGCCTGTGACAGTGACAGACTCAATGGCTTACAACTACACAACTTCTTCTCCCCATTTCCAACAGTGACATTTATAAACTGCAAAGTACCCAGGACGTATGTACTGGAAAGTAGATCCTCATCCTTTTTGCATTAATTCAAGGTTCAGAGTCTCGCCGCACTGCCAAGGGAAGGGATAACAAAAGGGACAGCAAAAGGTTCATAAGCTCATAAATATGTGACAAGCTGTCTTGTCTTATTGCTCCTTTTAGCACACTGTGGCACTGAAATTGATAGTGTAATAGACTTTCTCCCAAAGCCAGGGAAAGCCATCACGAGGTTTTTCATTTTTATCAGACCTAACTTTTATGCTGACAAAAAAATTATCAGTGAAAGGCAAAATGTGAGCTGTTTGCTAGAGCATTAATTTTAAACATCTGGAATAGGATATAATGTATGCAGATGTTTTGTAATGAAGACAGGTTACCAGGAAAATAAAATATATTGTGTGTTGCTGTCGCTCGTTAATATAAATTGACATCTGCTGAGTCTGGAGGTAAACTCTCTGCTCTCCTGCCATCCAGGCTGGAGTAATACTCCATCTGCCATGTTAATGCAGCTGAACATCACTTGTCCCTTAAGTCATCCTCAATAGCTATAGACCTGGAAAGACCATCTGAGATGATATGGAGGTTATATATTGGACTTATATAAATATCTTCCCACTGCAAGAAAAACTACTGAAAAATATCAGCTTAGACTGTTTAACCATACTGGACAATATCTCATCCACACACAGCTTTCATATTCAGATACTCCAAACATAATTTTGAATTTATTTCCAAAGGAGCTATTCAGTAGCAAACAGTTGGAAGCTACATTCACAAGTCCAAGAACAAAACTCTGCTCAAAGAGTAAGTTTGTGGTCTTTGGCTGAAACTTGTGTCAGCCACAATAAAGACAAAGAAATAAAAAAAAAGGCTTTGTGTAAATTTACCAAACATGAATTGAGCCTATACACATCTGAGATAGGAGAACTAGAGGAGCTACACTTTCCAGACTAATACATTCCCTGTTCAAGACCTTTCTGACACAAGAAGCTCATCCCAAGGGTCAGGAACCCACAGCACATCTCCAGTTCAGAAATGGTCCAGAACCCTCCTAACCCAGGAACGCTCCTATGGCACAAGCTCCATATATGCTAGAATCCCCTTTTTTTTGGGGAAACATCTCCAAAGGCACACAAACCATGTCCACAATCTAAAATATCACTGTGGGTTGTTTTTTTTTTTTAATTTGCTTTTAAAAATTGTTCTCTGATTGAACCCACAGGGATCCTGAAGAAGGCAAGGACATGTGCTCTGCATGAGGAAATACTTCACCACGATTGCAGCGAGAACAGGACCAGCGCCTGCACCACTCACACATAGAAAGAGTTCGGTCTCATGACAAATATTTCAAAACACAAGGAAAAAAAATAAGCTCAAGGCAACTCCTGAAATAAACCTTTGGGGACCCAATGAGAAATTGCCACCAAATGAAAGCATTACAAGGAAACAGATGGGGAATAAGAGAAGAACATCAGAAAATCAAATGACATGTTTAAAAGGGCAAAACATCAATACTACCCAGAGAATTGATAAAATGTGTCATTTGAAAGGACGCTGTAAAGGAAAGAAATCATAAAATGCATTATGACTATGAAAGGGAAGGGGAGAAAAAAATAGCACATGCATCTACCTTTATAGATAGCTCCAGTATCCAAGAAATTACACTTTATTTTCAAGAATGAGTGTATATATGGTTATGTAAATACATAAAGGAAGATGCATTGCTGTTCACAAAAGGTTTGAAGTCAGAACGTGACACATGAACATCGGCAAGATCTGTTCATTTCCCTTGGTAAAAGTCCCAGGACCTGCTGCTTGTGCTTCGAGATTCCTCCTGACCCCTGCCTGTTGTGACACCCGTGTCCTTACCTGCCCTCTGTTTGCTTTCTGAGCCATGTGAGTGCAGGAGGAAGACACTCTTTAGTGTGTATCTACCAGCAAATTGAATATGAAAAATAAATTACTAAAGCACTTTGATCATTCTATTAGATACCGGTTGTTTACCTGTGGGACCCTCATCTGAAGAGGCTCTGACCACATTAATTTCAGAAATGAGACATGAGGTATTTCAAATAGGTACCAATTTACTTTTTTCCACACTAGAGGGATTAATCCTTGCTTCATTTCTTCTGTGTGAAACACTCTTAGAAGTCAAACTATATCCCCAACAGGAAGAAACAAGGACAGTTTAAGAATTAAGAATAACCTGTGATGCTCACTGGACTGCTATCAGATGCTCATCGTCTTCATTTATATCAGCAGGACCACTACCCACTTCATTAACCAGCTGCAACAGGTACTGTGGTGCCAAGCACTAGGGAGAGGGAAAAAAAAAAAAAGAAAAAAAGACAAATCCATTTTTAAAGTGAGTACTCAGCCACTCCAGACAGGAGGTGATGCTCAGAAGCAGCATTTCTGTCATCGAGCTGGTCCCTCGCGCTCCAGGTAGCTACAGGGATGTCGACAGCCTGGAGGGAAGGTGTCACGGAACTTGCAGAAAGCAGCGTAGCAGTGAAAAAGCTCCAAGCTGAAGAAAAATGTGAAGTTCGCAGGAAGGGTTAGCATGGAGACAAAAGAGTATTTTAGAAAAAAACCCTGAAGTTGAATTTGAGTCAAAAGCCTTCGTGTTCAGTGCCGACAAGGGCACTCACCATCACAGGTGTCACTGCAGTGAGCCTCTCTCCGAGCCCAAAACCTGTGAAGATCCCCTTGGTTTGTATTTCTAGGAACTTGGAGGTTTTATCAAAAGGTAGCTGAAGCGTTTGCTATTCCACAGCTGAGGCAGAAGTGGAACAAAGCCGGGCTCCTCCTGTCCCTCATTCCAGGGTCCCAGTGTTGGGATCAAGACGGAAGGCAGAGCTGCTCGAATATTTCAAACTGTAAAGATAACACTGCGGTCTGTCTGCACAGATGAGCAAGGACAGAAGTGGATGATGTCTGCTCTGTTTTTTGGTCTTTAATCACATAAGATTCGTAGTTTGCATGAAGCTCAGCCCGCACTCTCCTCCTCTGCAGTCCCTGCACGGAAACAAGGATCCAGCCCTGTGCTGGCACTAACCTGGCCCATCCCCTGCGGCCAGCCCTGCTGGCTGGCATTGGAGAGACTTTGCATAAAAACCCCGTTTGGATGCTCAGCTCATGCTCAGATTAAGGGTATAGGGTGCTTGGCAAACAGAAAGGTTTAGGTGGATTGCAAACAAATCATACAAAAGTATTGAGTCTTAGTGAAAAATTTTTGCAGATAATACACCAGAGCAGCTAACAACAAAGAGGAAAACAGCAAGATGAAATGAAGGACTTGGAGTTCATATCCAAGGCATGGGAAATGGCAATCTGCAAATCATGAAAAAAAAATAATAACGAGCAGGAGCGTTGCTGTGGATTTGCACGAGTATTTTCATGCTTGTACCAAAATTAACTTCTGATATAAGAACTAATCACTAATTACATAATTTCTTATTTATCAAGGTATACTTTAGGTGTTAATATTTTAAAGGAATAGACCCAAAGTCTCCTGACTTTTCACCACAATCTTCCCAAGAACAGAACAAACACACCATCAGGAATAAGCTGCATTAACAACTGACACTTTTCTCACTTCACAGCCATTCAATGGGCTGCCTCCGCTTTTTTTTTTAGTTCCACTTGTTTTCAAAGTAGATGAAAACAGATAAAATTTTGGCATAATTGCATGCAATCCATTGGTCACAGAAAACTAAATCACACCATTTTCCCTTTGAACCTTCCTCACTGGTTTCCCGGCCGATCCGCGCACAGCTCCACGTGCTGCTCCGGCAGGGATCTGCCACTCCGACAGTCTCGAAAGCAGAAAAAAAAGCAACTTGCACACTGTGATTGAAAATTATGGAAAACAGGTCTTTGTTGTTGCTCACGCCTGCCTGCCTGGATCTCATCGCCTACCTTCACATTTCATAACAGATGAGATGTAAAACTAATTTTAAAACAAACTATTACCATGAAAGTGTTTCACTTTACCTCCGTAGAAAGACTGCTTTTCACATCCCTCCTCAGCCTCTGCATAGCAGAGCTGAGATTCCGGCAAATAATTTATACAGACTGCATTAGCAGAGACCTGTGCTTCCAGCGCTCGTAACCACCTGCTCCAGGGGCGCAGCGTTAACTCGCGGTTATCCATCATTTACTGAAGCACAGATGAGCAATCATGGGCCAACTGCTGCTGTTCCTGCGACTGAGACGGTGTCACACCAAAACCCCGTTTGCTCTGAATTATTAAAATACGGAAAGTTCTAAACTGACTTACAAACGGGACAGGCAGTAAATCTCCGTGTGCTCACATCTGCTGCTGAGCCCAAGATCCACGCCGAGGAAACGGCAGCGTTGGATAGAAGATAACCAGGCACAGGTTAGTGCTGCAGGAGAAGTCAGGCACCCAAGATGAAATCAGACTTCCACACAGCTGGGGCAATTTAAATACCCAAAAAGAAAACCAAAAAAATAAGAAAAAAACCCCTAAGAAACAGTAAGATGAAGCATGTGGAGCTGGGCAGAACGTGTCTCTGTGCTGTGACCGTTTTGTCAATAACAGACCAGTTTCCCCATTCTGCCTCAGAGTGGTCTCAAATGCTATAAGATGGACAGAAAAGTAAAATAAATAAAAATACAGATAAGCTTCGACCACCCAACAAACAGAGACTCTCTGAGTTATGGAAGAACCTACTTTGAGTTCCTGTTCCCAGCAATCCGTAATTATTTCTGTTTGGGGTTTTTTTTTAAACCAGGAATTCTAGTGTACACCTGGGTTTCACTAGAACCGATTTGTTCCAAGGAAAAGCTTTCCCTGAGAAAACACACACATCCCCCAAACCCTGACTCAATCCACATGTTTTTTTCCAGGGTTAGATTTCCATTTCATTTATAAAGCTTGCATGTGTTTATACCCATCCGGATTCCTATGGCCTTGGCAGTTCAGAAGTGAGGTGGGTCAGGGATGAGCTGCACAGACACTGAGCCTTGGCTCCAGCCAGCAGCAGCCTCGCACTGAACACATCTATTTCCAGTTCCCAACCGCTGCAGTCCCTCTGTTCATGTGTCTGACTGATACCCGGGATTATACTGTTAAGAATTAATTTCAGAAGCAAAATTCCAACATATAAACTGTGCTGCTTGTTTTCAGATGCCATCATTTAGAGAATGTTCAAGGGAATTGTAAAACAGGATCCACTTTATGATGCGGATGCAGTCGGCACTGAATTCCCAATGAGCTGGATACCGCATGCTAAATTGTGTCAGCAACACCTCACTGAACAGAAATATGAGCTTTTCCCTGTCTCTTTGAGACACCTCTCCTTGAGTGATCTGTAGAGTGGCATCCTTATCAACCCAGACAGCACAGACTAGATTTTATGACAAATCTGTCACTTGTGCAGGGTTGGAGATACGTTTCCAGCTGGGTGTAGTCGGCAGGTGTAACAGGGACGTGGGCTCTCAGATCAGTACTTTTCAGAGCTGTAGTTTAGATAATAAATTAAAACCACCTGAAACATTCTTTCCCATTCCCTGTAGAGATCAATATCCAGTGAACCTGGAGCATCAACATCAACACCACAAACCAGGAGGCGAGGTTGCAGGTCTGCCCCTAGAGGGTGTAACCCAAGAGATCTGCAGGTTCCTGACGATGGGGAGCTCCCATAAATAACCTTTAACAGCCCAGCTCTGCCCTTCCCCCAGGGCTATACATCTCCCAGGTACAGATGTGCTCATGCAACCCTGGGAATCGGGTGTGCAGAAAAACACGTGAATGACAGTATTTTCCAGGTGACAGTATTTGCAATGTTCCGTATACTTAGAATGAGAAAGAGTGTAAGTGCTAAAAACAGGACGAGCTCACAAGCACCAAGGCTGTGAGGCACCCTCCTCTCGAACCGAGGATCCGTGCCCTGCTCAGCTGCGCAGAAGTAATCAGAATGGTGCCTTGCATCCGTCAGAAGATCTGAGAGTACAGCAAGTTTTGACTTTTGAAGTCTGTGCATCCAGCCATGGAAAGAAATAGGTGATTGCATCTGGCATGAAAGTGATAGATTTTCTCAGGAAGACTTCAACCTGAAGTACCAGAACACAAGCAATTGATAAAAGCAGCCTGCCTTCACTCCGTTTCATCTCTTCCTCTCCTCACTGCCGCTTGATAGACCAGCCCCACGACTAGGATGTGAGGCGCTTAAATTTCACTGCCATTGACACACACTTGATGTGTCGTTTGGGCTTTACCCATTGCAGGGTAGGATCTTAAAAGAGCAGACTTTATTATAGCTCAATAAAAGGCAGTGTGGTCAAAATAGCAACTGCCTATTTGCAGGACAGTGTGGGTTCCAATCTGTCTGTTATTTATGCTATAATGGAAATGGGACGGAAGAAATGACAAATACGTGCAGCAGATACACTGAGCATCCAGACGGAAAGGCATTATTAGCAAACACTCATTTAGCAGAGACAACTACTGCTGCTACAGCCTGGGTAGTGTGTTGGACAGAACATGAGCTTGGAACGGGAACACCTCAAATGAACACGCAGAGAAGAAAAAATGATGAAGGAAAATATCACTGGCACGGCTGCATACGGCAGCGAGCGCTGTGCCAGGACTGGGATTCCTTCATCCACCGAGATGAGCCGAGTTCTGCATCCAAACATCACGATTAACTCTTTGAGTGTCCCTCTGGGATTCAAGGAGAATTAGGAAAATGGGACTTCAGCCCCTGCCTGAGGTGACGCATCGCTGAAACCAAGCGTCCCTGGCCAGATGCAGACAGCTGTGCACTAATCCCGCACAGTCTGCCCTGGATGGGAAGAGGGAGGAGCGGGTTCTGGCATTTTCTGCTGGCACAGCCTGCAGCCAACACCAACAGGTCTGTTTCTGATGCCGCTTGCTCTCCTGCTTGCTTGTTCCCGTAACACACCGCTGCTCTTTGGTCTATAACAAAAACACACCAGGAAAAAAAAACCAAACAAGCAAGCCACCACCACAGCCAGCACCTTCCTGCCTTCCCTGCAGAGGGAATTCATCACTGCCCTGCACACGGGGTCAGCTCTCACCCCTCGATGCCAATTCCTACAAACCCGGCACTGAAACCAGAGCGACTTACTGACCGCCCAGGCAGCAGAGCCGGTTACGCACCAGTACAATATTTCAACAGGACTCAAAATCCTAGCCAGAGAGATGTTGAATATTTTAAACCTGACATGTTCAAAAGGCTTCATTTATGTCAAAAAGTCTAATTTAGCGCAGGGTTTCCAGGCTCTGGTGACAAGCCCACTCTTTTCTAGGGAAAACACTGATGAAGAACAGCATCTCCTGAGCTTCCAGCGAGCTCACCGGCAGCAGGCTCGTCCTCAAGGAGATGACAGCTCCCAGGTGTCTGCAGAGCCATCACTGCGACAGGGTTTTGATCTCCACAGAAATCTTCCGGTCTACCTCTAACACAAGTCACAATAAAACAAAACTTAACCTTCTCCTTGGGAAAAGCCAAGTGGGTGCCTCTCAGAGCACAGGCTGCTCCTGGCAGGCATCAGCTCTACCTTCCTCTTTTTTTCTAAAACTAAAGATGAAGCTGGAAAAAATGGGGACCGGACCTTAAACTCCTTCATCTCCCTTTCACAACTCAAATCAGATGCAGTGTTTTGATGAGCAAGCACTAGAAGAGACCACCACCACCATAGCATCCCCCTCTTCCATCCTGCTGCCCACCACCTGCCCCATCCCACCACCTCCCACCCTCGGACCGACGGCTGCTGCCCTGCACCCCCAAGTCCAGCTCTGAATTCTGGGAGGACCGTCTGCCCTTCATTTATATTCCTTCTCCTGTCAAAGTGACGGTGACATTAACAAGCGTACTCAGAGGGGGGCTTTGTGCCAATTAACAATTTCTCATTAGCTTAATTAGGGGACACATGTTTTTAATCACAGCTAAGAATGTGGAGTGATTGAAGAATTGATTCAGAGCTTTTGAAAGCATCACTGTCAGTGCGTGGAATTTAACTGGGCAGATGTGGCTAAAGAAAGGGAGCAAGGGTCTGAAATGACTTTGGCTAAATGAGCTTAATGGCAGGCTGGAGCAGAAGGAGCCGCAGTTACACGGACAATATCTCACAGTCATCACCCATGACAGGCTACTCTGACTTTCCAAGGCATTGAGAAACGTCTGTAAGAACACCACCATCGACACAGATCTAATTCTTGGATTATTGGTCATTTTGCAGTACAAATGCTCTGCCCTCCCTGTGCAGGACATACTCCCTCCCCATCCTCTCCTCCATCATTACCTTCTCCAAAGACAGAGGAATTACAATAACCTGGTTGGTTTATGTCACACATTTCACTTCCATCCAAAAAAAAAAAATATTCTCCTAGACTCTCCGTTCCAGAGGATGTCTTGTCTACTGCTTTCATCCAAGCTTTGGGAAGTCACACGTTTTAATTATTTCACATCAGCCACCTCCAAGGAATTTACTGATCAGGTTGGAGGCACAGCGCAGGTATTGCAACAACAAATTCTGGTTGATCCCAAATCATCTCAGAGCTGTTTGTCACAGGCTCACACCGACCTCGTTAAAGTTCTGTTGTCTTAACAAATTTGGAATATGTCTTCTAAAATGAGAACGAGTTCACTGTTTACTGAACGTGCATGTAGATATCTTGTTTCTCCCCTTGATTTGTTTTCTAATGTATTCTCCTTCTCCCACCCAAATATAATAACTATTCTGAAAAGGTTGAGGTCAGAACTAGATGGATTCTCTAAGCTAGTAGACTGGAAATATTCAACGAATGAAATCAGCAGAACCAAAGCCAGCTCTAATAGCTTTCATCTGTTATGTTTGCCTTCTTTCACTAATCTAATGCCCATATTTTTGTAGGAGAGAAGTTAAACATAACTTTTTTTTCTTCCCAGATTTATGAGCAATATGTAGCAAATCGGGCAGATCACTCATGCAAACAGTAGCTTTCCAACCCTCAGAAACATTAATCTTGAATAAAAATTGTACGTGGGATTTTTTTAGAAGTGTCGCAGCCCTTGTGTAAGCGTAGCTATTGATTTCACCTTTAGAGTAGCAATTATAAGATATATATGCAATGCCAGTGGTGGTGTTAATGAAACTTATCTTTCCCTACTCAGTATTCAGCTTATTTTCTTATACACAGAAATTGAGGGAAGTTAAAAATCATGCTGCAGCGTGAGTCGGTGATGTATTACAAGAGATAATCATATTTTACAGAGCACCATTCATCCTGAGAGGTCCCAAACTGCTCGTGAAATATTTGCATAGGCACACATTTTCTAAAACAGTGGCAGGAAAGAGATATTATGAAGATCCCTCTGCTCTTTCAACAACTACACAAAAGTCAGGAGGCAGCAGGTTTTGGAGGAGCCGAGTCAGCATGGGGAGCTGCACCAGTACAGAGCAGGTCGCTCGTCATCCCCACACCCAGTGTGTTTATCCTCCATAGGTAACTATTCAAAGCCAAACTGATGACGTATTAAGGAAGACAATTGCATTTTATAGAACACCCTGATGTCTGAACATCTTTGTCACCCACGCAGCAACTCCAGGGCTCCAGCAATATTAATGGATGCTTCCCTGGGGCCATGCTAAAACAGCCCAGAGACCCTCTGGTGAAGGCAAAGCACTCATGGGGTGATCCATCAGAGCAGCAGCCCAAGACCCCAGGTCTAACAGGCTACGGCAGGCAGCTGTGCCCAGCCAGCAGCACCTGCCTGGAAGGAACACGCTCACATTCTCTATTTATTTTTTTTGCCATGAGCCTACAGCACCAAGGAGCCCGCTGGAAGCATACACACGGCACTCAGCCATCCCGGGCCACCTGGAGACACAACCTTCCCGGTTGTTCCAGCTTCTGCAATATTATGTTTCACAGAGACATTTGACTTTGCCCTACAGTAAAAGTGATGTCTCAAATACTTTCTTCAAGACCAACAAAAAGCCCAGAGAAGGTCAGAGAAGCAGACTGACATACCTTCTGCAGCAATCTCATTGCAGTAAATCAAGCTCTTCATTCACAAACACAGAGGGATGCTCAGCCCTTGAAGGTTCCATCCCAGAAGGATCATTGCTGGCTGGCACGTACACACAAGAGGTTTCGAGCTGCCTGGCTCCCACACCTAGCTCCTCCTCATCACCCTCCAGAGCTATCTACCGCTTTAGGATCTGTGCTGCAAGGAGACCTCTCCCCCAGCCAGGCTAGGCAGCAGAAGGACAAACATCCATACACAGCATGAGCAACATCCCCCCAGCATCACCCACCACCCCCAGCTCCCCGACTTCATAGCTCAAGGCAGCGACCCCGGACCCACCTCCAGGCATGACTCAACAGCAGGTACCACCCAGGTTCCTTACATTGCAATGATTAATTGTAACACTAACTTTAAGCTCCTGCAGTTTTGAAAAATAAACAAATGATCAATTAGAGAGGCTTACAATTCACACCTGAGTGGCTGCTCCCCTGCTTTTTTTTTTTATTTCTTACTTTTTTTTTTTTTTTTTTTTTTTTTTTTTTTTTTTTTTTTTTTTTTTTCTTTTTTTTTTTTTTATTTTTTTTTCTTNCTGCAAAGATTAAGAAAAAGAGGGAAACTGTTAAACAAATACAATTACTATAAACAAACACATTTTTCAAAGAAATAAAAGGATTGTGGCAAAGCTTGCCTGGGAGAATTGATAAAAAGCCTTTTTCTTAATTTCCTCTCCATCCATTAGGAGCTAGCCATGTGGAGAAATTATTAGTGGCTGTAATATTTCAACCTGTATTTTTAATCAGTCATTCAAATTAATGCAAAGCAGATGGAACGGACCATATTTCCATATTTTCCTAAATCACACATATTAAAATACGTAATTGAAGTTTTTGAGCGTGGAAACTAAAATGTCCTACAGTCACGGTCCCAAGTCCCACGTTATCCACCCTGACCTGAGGAACCAGGGGCAGGTGCTGCAGATCCATGACACATCTGGAACATCTCCCGTGCCACGCCGCAGCCAAGCCTTGCTTTGGGAGCCCAAATTTGGAAAGGATTTGTAGAAAACAGGACTATTAAAATTGTGCTCCACATTTTTTTCCCCCCAAAACAAGGGCTGCTCTGTCTAATCTACTTTTGGCAGATATTTGTCTAACTGGTTATTAAAAATCATCAGTGCTAATTTAAGTGCAGACTGGAGACTGGTTCGATGTGGGGCACACCTGCTGCTCTCACACAACCACATCAGAGCAGAGCCATCGACCCTGCCCAGGTCCCACCTCACACCCGTAGCACTCCCATCGCACCGGTGCTGGGTGTGCGGTCCGGGCTCAGGCACCGTGCACGGTCCACACCGGCGGGTCCCTGCAGCCCGGCGGATCTGGGGGTGCACACGAGCCGGCAGCAGCACCCAGGAAAAAGCAGGAGCATATGCAGCAGCAGGACAAACACGTCTCCCTCTCGCAGAGCGTCTGGCAAGAGCTCACATAAAGGCGTGAAGTAGCTGCTGCCAGGATGGGAGGAAGGAGGGGAGCAGACAGCTGGCCTCGGAGCACAAAGCACGATCTTTCACACCAGCAAAGGCCAACAAAGCCTTTCCCCCCTCCCTGCAACGCCCCTTCTGCTCCCTCCCCATTGACGGGAACCCACAGCCTTGCCGATAGACTAACGAAGGTTTGTGCAAACGGCTAATGACATTTGGAGACCAATTAAGCATATGTGCATGCACCTATGCAAAACAGGAGTGTGGTAAGCGGTGTCACAAGGCACCCTCTCTGGACGGGGCGATTCCTGGACATCCTCCAGTGAACGGGTCTCGATCAGGATACGGTTGGTTGTGCAAAACCCTCTGCTGCCCCAGCAGAGCCACACAAACATCAGCGACTCTCACCCAGTTGTGTCTCCTTTTGTCTACACAAAGTGGTTAGAAAAGAGGCTGCATATCCACCTGGTGGGTAGGATCCACACGAAAACCAGAAAACTCAACAATCACTATTGCTATCACACCCGAGAGCAGCGTGTGAACATGCCACCATTCACCTGCAGCAGTCTGTATTTTATTTGGCAGCTTTGGTTTGGGCTAAGGGAGAAGGAAGCTATTTCTTCCTACATTTCCAAACTCTTTAATGACCAGAAACTCAAAATTTCTGTTCCATTTCAAATGTTAATGGGTTTGCTTTCTGATTTGCAGAAATTGCCATGTTTATCCACTAAACCGGTAAGCACTCAGGGATGAAGGTGTGTACTGTGAAAAAAATGAACTGAGATGGGAAGGCAGGGTTAAAAAAAATACAAGTCTGAAGGAAAACATTAATGAAGTCTCCAGTGAAAACCAGAATTAAACATGCCACAATATTTCCTGCTATTTCTATCAGAAACCTCAGACAGACTCCCTCTGTGCAAAGGGCTTCAAAATCCACTGGAGACCGTTTTGAAAGGAAAACCTTCTCAGTGAAGGTATGTTTTTTTCTTTACATTATAGCTTCATAGTTAATTACTGCTTTCTAAACCAATGGAAATATATCCACGTTACTCCAATGCCACTTATTTCAGTGTTCTTTGCAGAGGAGTACCTGCTCTTCACCTGTTCCAAATCAGATTTTCTTCCCTATCGGAGTGGGTTGGGTTTTATCGTTTCTAGATCTATTTACATTAACTCTGCCAATGAAGCAGAAGCTCTCCCTTCACCGTTCAGCCTTGCAGCAGCTGGCAAAACCTCCGCACCAGCAGCGCTGCCGGCCCCGGGTCACGCTCCTCCAGCAGCCGCCGCCCCTCGCTGCTGCAAACCTTCTGCTTCATTTCCACATATTTTCCTCCTGGCAAAATGAATTCCTCTTTCCAGGTGAGTCCAGGGGCTCTCCTGCCTTGCAAACCGCCACGCTGAAGGCTGGGATGGGAACGGTTTGGTCACTTTGGCTGCGTTTGGAACAGACCCTGAGACAAACCCCCGGTTAATCCCGCAGCCGCAGACTCCAGCCAGCAACCAGCAAGTCCCCTCTGCCGGGATAAATCCATGGGCAAGGAGCCAGCGGAGCTGTGATAGCGTACACCGACTGAGAATCTGGTCTGCTGTTTCCAAATAAATAAAAAAACCCACCGACAGAAGGCTGGCTACGTGCGTACACGGAGAGGGAGTCTTCAAACAGATAAATCTGGAGGAAATCGCGAGGTCTGCAGGGGTTTTTGATGGATTACGTTGCATGTTTGAACATAATACACATTAAGGCTGGAGATACTGACGCTTTGAATGGTGTGAAATTCCATCTAACGGGGGTTGTTTGCCTGACACAAACATGTTTAGCACGAGATGGAACAAAGGCGAGAAAATCACAGCAGAGTTTTTGAGTGATGCTTGAGAAATTGTTTGCTCTTCCTCCCCCCACCACTTTAAAAATGCTCCTTCTTTCCTCCAGCCCCGTACCTCTCCCCCCTTTTCTGGTAATGGCTTAGTAAATAATTCAGAGGAAAAACAAGAACCAGAACTGAGCGTAATAAAAATGATGTCTCTATCTGCTGCTGAGGCGCATCGTGCCACTTAAGTAAGACAGATGGGAGGATGCGCCGCACTTTGCTTAGGAAACGGCATCGAGAGGAACTGAATAAGCCTGAAATTAGAGCAGAGGGTGAGATGGGGGTGGAGGTACCGGTACAGTGTTGCCTGACAAAGACACAGGGAAAAGTAATTTACTCTGAAATGACAGTTTGAAGGAGGAAGAAAAATAAACACACAGGAGGGAGTTTAGACTCATTAGCAGCCCAGCCTCAGTATTTCATCATTAATAATAATAAAGAACCCGGCTGAACCAGGACTCACAACGACACTCAAGTCTCTGGGTCTCCATTTTTAGTTAACACATCATCACTGGCGGTGCAGCGGGAACGCCGGATGAGGAATGGGGCAGACACGACGTGGGCTGCCGCCTCCGGAGCTGCGGAAGGCGCGGGCGGCTCTTGGGGGAGCGGCGCTGATTTATGCCGCCCCGAGGAGAAGGCAATTACAGCCGCGGCATCCCTCCATCTCCGGCGTTCCTCCATCCTCCGCGTGCCCCCGCGCCCAGGGCTGGCTGGGGCTCCAGCGCTCCGACAACTCCTGCTTGGCTTTATGAATATGAAATATATTCTCTGCCTACGGGAAACCGGGAGGAGCGGAGACAAAGGGAAACAGCGGCAGTGGCTCCTGCGCCGTGCTCGGAGGCCACAAGAGGGGATGGCAACACAGGTTAAGCTCAAACCGAGAGGTGAACAGAGCTTTTCCATCCAATCCAAGTTTAAGGACCAGGGTTGGTCCCAATAATATTCTTACCATTCAATATTCAAAGTATTTATCTCACCTCAAAACCTTTCTGCTGAAATACATTTTCCATTTTGTCTTCTCCGCACCACGCCGGGCTGGGGTCTTCCCAGTGCTGCAAACTGAACAAGCCCTGGCCTGGGTCAGCATTTCGGTGGGAAACCCGTCTGGGAAAGGAGGACGAGAGCAGTGCCCACCCTTTTTTCCACAGTCAGTAACGAGTTTCTCAGCAGGACAGCATGCTGTGTTTATCGTGAAGGTCTCGTGCTCCTTTTCTTTAGATTATTGCCCTCATTCTGCAGAGCTACAGTGTCTCCACACGATTCAGCTGTGGAAGGAGCTGCCAGTCCCATGGCCAGAGATCACCTACCACTGAAAGCACATCGTCAGTTAAGCTTCACACCCAATGGTCAGCAATTCTGACAACCTCAGCACTGATTTTGGTGCTGAAATAGAAGCCGAGCTATTTAGGAGAGCTTGCCATCAAATTTTGAGTGTCAAAAATTTGGCTTTCAGTACACCTCAGATCCAGACCTTCAGTATTTTGCTTCCACTGGAAACCAAATAAAGCTTAACACCCCCAGAAAGCCCCACGCTGCTTTAAGGTAGAAGCATAATTTATAAATATTGATTGTGTGCTGGAGGCTCAATCTCGCAAGGTGCTGAGTACACACACATCTTACGGATGCCCTTTGGACAGCCTCAGGGGAAAGACACTTGATAAATGCACAATACAGTTATTCTAGCAACAAGAAGTGCCAAGTACCGTTATTGTTCCGTCCCTTCAAACACAAGTGCAGATTTGTTTTGAAAGCACACGTATAGTGGAAGTTGCAAGGCAGAGGTTTAATACATTAATTATGCCTCGGCATGAGAGCTCTGACAGATTATGGGCAGACTAATTAAAAGTCCTTAATTAAAATACATGGTCCTTGCAAAACTCGGACTGGACGTGGAAGAGCTGGCTCTATGAAGGTTGGAAATGACCTTAATGAAGGCACCCAGTGCCTTCACTCCGTTCTGCATCAGCAGGTCATCGGGATCTCATGTTACCCGTGCTTCTTCTACAGAAGCATCCTGGAGAAGTGCTCCACTGAAGATCCTAAGCTCAAAACAACAAAATCCTTCACTTCTTTAAAGTTAAGCTTCTGCTTTTCCCTTCTTTGTTCAGCAGCAGAAGCCACAACATTTGGGTTGTAAAGACTAAGCATCAATTTGTGTTTTATCATGAAAACCTTGGCTTTCAGACTCTTTCTATAGGTTCAACTGCATCTTTTCAACTGAGTTATGGTTTATATTTACATAAATTACCATAGGAAACTTGTTAATATTTCCTGAATATCCTTTTTCATAGCGCCATCAGACAAGGTTCTGCGCTTTTGTTTGGGACTCAGTGTCAGCAAATCAGGATTCATGGCTGTGATCAGTGAGGAACACGGCAAAATAATTTATTCCCTAACATACAGTCCGGGTGTCAAATAATCCATCCTGAGAAACGCTATCTGAAATCAGCAGGATTTTATCATGCAAATTACAGGATGTGTTATGGTCGGGAGCAGCGGGAAGTTCCTGATTCACCGTCATTTACACATTCAACGAGCTCAGACTGGCTTCACGGAAGGCTCTGTGCTGGGAAGATGCTCTGGTCTCGGGATTTTTTTAGAATCACCAATAGTAGGAAAGGGCAAGAGTTTCACCTGTTGAGAACAGTTCCTTGTTGGATTTCTTCATCGATAGCACAATTCCCTGCTGGTACAGTTATCTTACCAGCGGGTCGGGCAGAGCCTGCCTGTACCAGGGATGACAAGATGCTCGGTTCACCCTGTATGTGTTAGCCCTGGAGCTGGGGGAAGGATGGAACGACACCTTGCCTGGTGAGGTGCTGGGGACATGCCCTGCTTGAGACAGAGTCCTGCAGGGTCCTGGCCCACAGCCCCACACGCAAAGCCGGGCTTAGCCGTCATCTCGGAGCACTGTGACCTTGTCTTTGTTACCGAGAGGTTTCTCCTTGAATGTAAACCATCCCTAGGTATTGAAAACAGAGCAAAGACAGTCGTATTGGTTCTACCAGGAGAGCAGCACTATATTCTCAGCAGGGCTGATCTTGGCAAGTATGCCACAAAGTGACAGATTCGCTTCAGACGGTATCTGCACAAGCCCCTAGGAACTGATAGTTGTTATCAGCCGCTGGTTGTTATCAGCTCCTGGCTGATGCTGACACACGTGAAGACGAGCACTGTCGAGCTGACACCGCTGCCCAGAGCAGTGTCACACCTAAACCCACCGGAGACCCCCGGGCTGGGGGGGCTCTGGCCAAGCTCTCCGAAGCACAGCACATCCGAAGAGGAATATTCTCCCCGCACCACACGGAGATACTGATGCACTCAAGATCACCTCTACTTTCCTACTTTTCATGGAAAATCAAGAGGGAATTCCCCAGAATGATCAACTGCTCTCCAGCAGCGTGGCTCTCCCGCCCGTAGCACCCGGCTGGGCAGGACAGCAGACCCGGACTGCAGCTGTTTAATGACAAGGGCTGAGATTAGATTCCATCCATAACAGTGTCTAATTTCTCTGAGGACCATGAATCTGTCACTGGCAAGGGTGCTCACAGGGGTGGATGACGGCGCTTTCCCCGGGCAATGATGTATTTGTGTGATCCCCGTTAATTCAGTCCTGGTCCTTCTCCTCTTCCGCGGATGAGAATCCCACAGGGGCTTCTGAGGCTGCTCAGGGTTTTAAAGTTCACGGACCTAACGCTCAGGTTCTAGCAGTAAGGACTCCTCCCCTCCCAGCCCTTGTTCATGTGAAATTAGGTTTTCATGCATTAGATGTTCCCTGGGCAGAATTTCCAAGACAAGGAATTCCTGGTAACCACTGCAAAGAAAAGCTGGAGCTGGTCAGCACACCCACACGAGGGATTTTTCAGATCATAGCATCCCGATGTGAGGTACCAGCCGACACCAGGAGATGCACTACCTCTGTTAAACTGGGGAGATTCCAGCTCCACACTGCGCCAGAACTCCACAGAGCTGACAGTTGGAAATTCTGTAATATCCAGCCATCTAAGTGGCTTTTTTTGGTGTTTTTTGTTTGGTTGGGTTTGTTGGTTGGTTTTTTTGCTTGATTAAATATCCTCTTCCCAATCCAGGCCTTTTGGGAAGGCTGAGAGCCTGCTGCCATTTCAACTAGATGATTTTTACTTCTCGTTAATCCCTTCCTCCCGGTTTGCCGTTTCACCCTGCTTGCATTGGAACCAGGGAGAGATGAAGATGCACAAGCCAGGCCAAACCCCCCGTAATGGAGAGGTGATGAGATCACCTACCATCTGGAGCCTGTGGTCTTCCAAAGAGGAAACTCAAAAACTAATTAAAAATACTCTGTGTCATAAAGGCAAAACTGCCAGCGGGACTGAGAATAAACCGGAGATCATTAGACCTTCATTTCTCTGCAGCATCTCCCAGTAATTTTAGGTCTGTGAACCAAACAGTCTGTGGCAGGGAGGAAAGCCAACGTAATAGGAAGAGGTTGCAGCAAGTCATGTAGCTCCGAGAGCTCAGCATAGGAGCTCTCATCTCTTAAGAATGTTTTATTGACTTCCATCTGCCATCTCCGGGCAGGTGCAAGCCTCCCAGTCACACATTCCCCTCTCCTGACAACGGGAAAATATGGTCACAATGGCAGTGCTGGGAAGGAGATGTCCAGATCCCAGGAAAACCATCAGGAATCCCTCCTCAGGCTCCTCCACAGTTCCTATCCCCCTCCTAACGCTGCCCACACATACCACCAGCCCTTCTCCAGCCTCTGATCTTTGACTCTAAGGTCACCCCACCTATGTATGAGCACCAAAAGCGGAGAACACCAGCCTGGCCACAACACTCACCCTCATCACAGCCGGAACAGAATAACGTTTCATGTCGGTGACAAAATCTCTGAGACATCACACAGAGAGCAAAAACTAGTGGCCTTCAAGGCTACTAAATGCACTGACTTTTTTTATTCTGTTAGCCCAGAAGGTATCACGGCAATAATCACTCTCCGTGCCCCGCGCAGCTGCTGTGCTGCCTGCTAAGGTCAGCGGGCTCATTGTCAACAAACCCGCTAATGGCCATCACACAAAAGGCAATTTCTCTTCCAGGGCCCATCACTCCATTAATGAACCCATACGCTAAAGAACAGCAGTTTCCAAGATTTATGGACATTTCTTTGCCTGTTTGGGGGCTATCATCTATGGAGAATAATTCCATTTTACCAGAATGGATGGGATCACGACAAGCATCTACCCTGCAGAAGGTGTTTTCTTTCCCTAAACGGACTTCCTATGCAATACAAATACAAACTGCAATAACAAACGCATAACAGACTGTGTTTTACTGATAAATCCTGCAAGTGAAGTCTAGTGATGTGGCCTCAATCTCTCTCTGACATCTGATACTCCAAGGCTTGTCTTGAAGGAGCCACAGAGCTGATTCTGCACCAGAGGTCTCTGGGTTGCACTCACGACTTCATTTTTTCAATCACATAGGATCTGCTGTGTTGATTTCCCATCGATTTTTATCTGTACGTAGCCTTTAAAAGCTGTTATAGTGGAAGCCCAAATAGCAGGCTTTCGAACTCATAAATACGGGTTAAGGGTAAAAGCAGCTTTTGGCCAAGTGGGAGAATTGTGGGGAGGTGGTGCCAAGCTGCCCACCCCGGCTTCATCTCTTCCTAAGAAAAGGACGAGAGAAAATGGAGCTGGGGCTTCTTCCCAGGTCATCACTGGTCTGCAGGCAGCCTCGAAAAGCTCGGGAAGGCTGTCTCCTGGATTTCTTCATTTATACATCTTCCTTAAATATCGTTTTTTAATGTAGTGTAAAACATTAAGGAGCCTGGCTTCCTGATGCTGAGCTGCTCATTACAGAAGAGGTCCTGATTCTGCTGGGGTTTCTGTCATTTTCCTGCTCCTTAAGCAGCAATTCCTAATGCTCCGTGTGAGAAGCAATCAGGTTACCAGAGGGAGGAACAGTGAATCATCGCGGGTGACAGAAACTCGCTTGTCCTCTCGCTGAAAACGGCCGTAACCTCATCAAAGCTTTTCGGGAGCGATGATGAAAAGTGCTAATGGGAATTAGGTATTTAAATTGATGACTCAGTCAGGATTATTCAAAGTGATGAGCTGAAATTTGTTTTTCTCAGATGTTTGAGCCCCTGCGAGGGCCACAGAGGACCAGAACAAACACTAGAGATGAGAAGTGGGAATGGTGGGTGACATTGCTTTGTCACCTTTGGAAACACCGGTTTTATCTGTGCACAATGGAACAGGCCTCTCACTCCAGGGACTTTGCTGTGTTTAAAGAGGTTTTCTTATCCTGATTGCAATGCCATTTAGAGATGGCTCCATGCAGTTTTATTTTCTTCAGTCCCACCCTGGCCACTGACCGCACAGCTCCTGTCCCAGCAGCACAGGGGTGAGCCAGGGACCGGGATCCGGAGCAAGCGGGGAGACTGGGACGTTCTTCTGAACCCAGATCCCCTCTCTACCTGAATTCCTGCCACTTGGGGACCATATTAATCTGGCTGCCACTCCTCTGTAATTTATGTTGAGGCATAATCTTGAACATCTAAAAGGAGAAGTGTTTTATTTTTCAAAGGAAAGCGAGCGATTCATAAAACATTACATGCTGACGTTTTCTGGAGAATATAAAGGGGCTCAATGCTCTGATTCGGGCCCTATTTGCATAATTTTTCCTTCTCTCACCACAGGTAAATCATGGTTAAATACTGAAGCATTTATCACCTGTGTATTTTCAAGCCAGACTTCATACGAGCATAAAAGAGAGGGACGCACTTTCTCAAGCTCATGCATCAAACTGCAAAAATATTTTGGCTTTCATCTAGCTCTGCGCTCACAAAATTAAGACCCTGGCCAGCCCTGGGCATAAACACCTCTCTTTGGAGGAAACTCGCCCTAGGATTATTTTTCATCCCAAAGCAGAGCTGAGCGCGGCTGTAACGATGCACGGGCTCACACTGCCACCTGCACAGCCCTGAACTCCCCACCGAGGGCTCTCAGGGAAATAAACACCAAGAAAAAGAGCGTTTGGATGTTCAGTCACCCACAGCACAGCCCCTGCTCCCCCAGCTGACCTGTTGCTATCCGAGTTTATTGCTCTGTAATGTTGAGACAATTATTTTAGCTGAGAATTACTGGCTGCATCCTCCGCTAAAGGAGACCGAGGTGGCTGCACAGCAGATGCTGACACGGGATCACCTCTTCTTGTTCGAGTTCCCGCTCAGCAGCTCTACAATATGTAAACGGTAGTCAATTAAAAATATATTTATATATTACACCATAGAAGCTCTCAGCCTTGCCCAAGTGAACACATGACACAATAAAATGTGTCTGTTCTTACGCTGTCCCCTTTCATTTCAACCCCAAACCGTGACTGAGGGACAAATAAATAAGTGAAAAGCAGAAACGCTCCTGTTTGTCACACAACATCAAACATTTTCCCTCGTCTCATCCTCCATTTTCCCTTCTGTTGTCCTAATAAATAAAATAATACTTTGGGGATTTAGATTTGCAAACAAACCATCTCTGTATTTGGCTATGTCTTCTACAGCAAGGCAGGAGGAAGGTTCTGCTCCTCAATAACCGACTGTACACAGAAAGCGCATACAAATGATTGCAGCTGTCGCTATCACAACTTAGGAGTAAATGCAGATGGCACGAAATAATATTCACAAACAGCTAATAGAATTTTAATGGCTTTAGAAAGAAAATAAAATGAAAGACACTGTATTTACTTGTGGTATGAAGGGAATTTATAGTGTGCCAGTGCAAGTAACGAGTCACTTTGGACCTTGCGTTTTCACACATTCAGAAGTGGGCAAGTCCCTGTGGGGTTTATTTATGGGAAGTTTAAATAGCAATCATAATTTGTGAAATATTCAAGGATGCATCTGCATAAAGTATGATGTTCGCATTATGCAAATGTCATGTATGATGAATGAAATGCATCAAATGTCTTGAGGACACCCAGATGTTAAACCAGGATGCCAGGAAACATGCAAGGAGGTG
>VZTO01011740.1:0-20220 GCA_013400615.1 Syrrhaptes paradoxus
TAAGATGCCATAGGATTGTGTGGAATTCTTGCTAAACCAGTCCAGCTCTGTTTTGATCATCTAGGAAGATGACATCTACCCCACATTCTCAGTGGTCCTCTAGGGACTAACTAGTGCCCCGAGGACAGAAGGGACAGCTGTACTGCCTATTGTTATATACAGAGAAGCTCATTTTTTCATCTTTGACTAGCACATAATTGCACTGTGTATTTTTTCAGGAATTTACAGTAAAGTGAACAGGCCAGCCAATTTGCAGTTAACAGAACTATTCCGTCATAGTTGTCATGCATATGACTTAGGAAGGCAAGGTGCTGTTGAATCAGGTCAGTAGTCTTGAGCCCTTGGTTGTACAGAAACGATGAAGCATTTCAAAGATGTGGTGCTGCTGTCTGCTGGCTTCCACTTTACAGAGCGTTCAGAGGTAGTGCAAACGAGCTTCAGGTAAGGAGCTTCAAAGAAACAAAACATGCCCACTATATAGTGTCTAAACATAGATACAAAAGGAAATAAGTACTTTTCCTTTATCAAAATAGCAGAAAACTGCATGGTCCTTGCAGCAATGCTTTGATGTCAGTGCTGCTTATACAATAAGATTATGTGATAAACATTGTGTTATGAGGACGTTTGTACACAGTAGTCTGCAGACAGAAAATAAAAACCTGAGAAAAATATTTTTCCTCATTTTCTTTCTAAATAAATGAGACTTCCTTTAATTTAAAAAAAACAATCAGGATTAAGTAGGGAATTGAGGAAAAGTAAGGGAGAAGATTGGTTCTCCTAAGGACCATGATCATAGTTTTGCATCTGTATAGCTTTAGTTGTTACACAATTTTTCTAAGTTTAATATAAGTATTTTTGTTATGCATTATCACAGAGTCATTATAGGGAAAACACACTTGATTTTTGAATGGCACAAAGGTGTTATAGCCAAAGGGAATAAGACAAGATACAAAGGAAGAACAGATTAGAAAGGAGACTGACAAATAACAAAGGATGTAGAGAGAGCAGTCATAGCATGAAACTTCATCAGAAATGTAAGCAAGAACCAAACTAAACAGAATCTTGAGTATGGACTTGGGTGGGTTTAGGACCTCTGCCTTTTTGGTACTATGTCTATCCTGTTATGACAAAACCAAAGGCAGCAAATGCACTCAAACTACAATTCCTGCAGTTTAAAAGGTAGGGGCGTGGGTGTATTTTTATGCTAACTAGGCATAGTTAGCTTTGGAGGCTTTTCAGGTTTTTTTTTCTTTTCTTCTTCTCAAAAATAGTTATTGTTGTTAAAACCTGACTTGTCAACTTATCAGTGGTTAATGAATTACTAAGGATAGTGCTCATGTCTGGAGATGCTGACAAATTCTGTGTTGGATATTTTTTGTTGATTCCTTCTGTTTCTTTCTTCTTTTCATGGTTTTTAATAAAATGTCTCTGTGTCTATATTTAGTATAGATCCAACTTAGTGCAAGGACTGACAACTGGAGAACCATGGGGGCTTTTTCTTTGTTTGGTAGTCCTCTTCAAGAACCTATTTCCACAGATAACATTTCCAACTCAGAGCTTAAGTTATTGTCAATGTCTTTTAATAACTTTCCCAATTTAGGCCGGGAAAACAAATGTGGCACAAGTACAGCAGGTTTCCATTTAATTCCAGCTGTTAACTTCTGACTTTCTAAAATAATATATAATTCCTGCATATATCAAACTTGCCTCTATGCAATATTTGATTAAACTAAAAAAAAAAAAATTACATTTCTAGACAATGTAATCTGTGTGATACTGGCAGACAAATATATACATACACTCTCTTTTAAAAAATAATGTTATGTTGGTGTACTTTAAAATATTTATTTAATGTAGTTAAGGAGGTACACCAATCGTATGTGGATCATTGTTTAGACAGAAAGTGGTTGCAACCTAACAGGTAGATGTGTATGGTTACTGTTGGCAAATGCTGTGTCCTTAACAATGATTGCTGCACAAACTTCTGAAAGTTATTTTAGAGTTATTAAATTAATTTTGTTGTTCTCTGCACAAATGGACCTGTCAGCATTCCTTATACCACCCACAAATTGATATTCCTAGCCAAGAGAAATGCAGTATCTAATAGTAGAGTGGTAGTAAACAGCATTATTGTCAGTTTTTAAAACCTAGCTTCATGATACATCATCCCAAATAGTCCAAAACCCAGAAGGCATCTCCAGAACAAGTCTCCTTGAAACATTGTGTAGTTTTTTTTTCTTTTATAGACTTCATACTTTTTTAAAGGAAGGCAAAAAAAAAAACCAAACCCTAAACCACACAAAGCATTATGCCTATCTGTTTATTCTGTGTCTATATTTTATTCTCAGGAATTAGTTCACTACAATCGCCAAATTGTTTTTAAGTCTTTATGAACTGTGGAGGCACTTATTGTCAGTGGGAGAAATTGCAAATGTGTGTATAGTGTAAGAAACCGATGATTAAATCCCTCACATTGAAGTTATTCTGGAAAGGTTAATTAGAAACTCTAAGAAAACAAGAAGGAGAACATCCTCTCTTCATACTCTTTTTTTTTTTTTTTTTTTCCCACTGAGCTCCTACAACCTCCTTTTCAATTTTTACTTTTACTTTGTAGTATTGTTCATGATCAGGTAAAAGCCCCCAACTCTTCTGCTGCCCAGTAGATCTGTGTCCCAGCCGTAGTCAGCTTCCCCTGGGTCCTGGAAGACTGCCTGTTTGCGTTGTTCAGGAATCTTAAGATCATGCAAAATTTTTGTATCATGCATGTACAATTTCCTTTGGGATATAAAGTCCCAAAAAAAACCAACATATTTTTCCATGTCAACTTTTTGGTTTGTGTTTTGTGAGGATTTTTTTGTTTCATTTGTGTAGGCAACTTACACAGAGTACAATCATTTTAGTAAAGCTCTTAGGAAAGCTTTAATTCCGAAGATGATTTAGCCTGATGTTTCTAAAGCTGTTACAACATTTCTGGGCTATGCTATAAAACTTCTCAGTGTAGTGAAAAGCTCTAATACATTCAATGTGATGAGAGAGCAACATACAAACCTGCCCTCCTTTTCTCTTGGCCCTGTGACGTGTCATTTTGGTTTCCTTACCATTCAGAAGAGGGGAAAAAAGAAAATATTTTACGTGGAGGTAGGCTGTTGTAAACTTAAAGTAAAAAATAAAGTCCATTAGTAGCTGGTGGGTGGTATGTTGTGCCTGAGACAGTCTCCTAGAAAGCAATCATGGAGGATGTTATATAATGCTTGAAGCAGTTTCTCTTAAAAATAATAGTTTGTTAAGAGGAAAAAAAGGGGGTGGGGGACGAATAGTCTCTTCAAATTGATATGCCTGCACAGATGTCTCCCCGAGTGATTCTCTGAGCACAAAAGAGGTCCTTTTTTTCAGGGAAGGAGGATGGGGCTGTGTGACGCAGGCTGGCCCAGGTGCTGCAGATTGTGATGCTCACCTGCTGCAGCTGCTCTAATTGTGGCTTAAGAGGCTGCATCTGTGTCTGTCCCCATCCTTCCTTACCTCCAGACCTCAGCATTGTGAGGTTGTGGGGACCATAGGTGTAACACTGTAGTGTTGAAATCAATGGCAGTTGTATTACTAACTCAAGTAACCTTGTCTTCAGTCAAAAATACTTCTTCCCTTTCCATTGTCCTTCCCAGAACACTATTCTTAGAACCAATAAGAATCTGCATGTGCAACTGTGTGTACACCTTTGCCACTTCACATGTGTGTAGGTATACTTGTGCAGGCATACACACATGCACGTGGGCTTCTCTTATATTTAGTTCTGGCTTCAGGCAGCTGTTTGAAAATGTAGATTCACATAATAATGTACCAAACACATAAAACCAGTGTTCTAGACTGCCACCATTAGCATATATTTATCAAAATGCAAAATAATAAACATTTTAGACATTTTACTACTTTCAGCTCTGACCCTATTACCACTGGGTGGTTTGTTTGGCCTGTTTGCTTCTCTGATTAGTTTCAACTCTCCCAAAACCTGCGAATTCACATGGTATGACAGCTTTAAAAAATTATAAGACACTGTCAGTGTTCATGGTATACTCTGTTCTTCTACTCTTCACACTGTTTGGACATACTCATAGATATATTTAGCCCTTTTACATTTACCTCCCCAGCTCTATTTTTATTCAGATATTTATTCACAGCTGCATATAAATACATTTTAATTTGTACCTATTTGTAGTAACTGACTTTCATTATTTATGAAAGTCATTGTGAGAATTCATTTATGGTTCTGACTGCAAAGAATCTTATAGTGACAGCTTCATATGACTGCAGCAATAAAGTAATTAACTGGCTGACTTAAACCAAGCCAATGGCCAGGGCATTGACTCTTAATATTTCAGGAATTATTTACATTTCTGTATTCACACTTCTGCAATTCTATTACTTTCTGATTTATAGGAGTCTGTTCTTGTTGTATTATAAGCTTTAATTATCCTACTAATGTATTTTTATGTTAAATTACTAATTTTGGAGAAATTAGGATGCTTTTAAGATTCAAAAACGGAATGTTTATTTCTAATTTGTTCCCAGAGCTATGAAATAACTGTGGGCTAGAGTGGAAAAGCATTATGGGTGTAGGCATACAAATGAGCTTGCCAAGTGTGTATATGTCATAAAATGTCTTAAATCTATGAACATAAAAGTAGGATGAAGACACAGCCATTAAAAAGGCAGTCATTTTTGAGTGTCACATAATTCAGATACTTTAAGTTATTGAAGTGTCACGGGTTTATTGCACCTAATGTATTAATACAATCATTTGGGATTCACTTATATCTCTTGCTGTGCCCCAAAACAGAGGCTAAACATCTGTTTAAGATGCGCAGACTCTGCCTCAGCAGTAAAAGCCTAAAATGTTTCTAAAAATATGGAGACATGAAAAATAATAGCTTTACTGTAGTCCTTGCAGGTGGCCATGTTCCTGTTTGTTTATATTTGTGTATTAAAGTAGGGCAGAGAGATCCAATAAAGACCAAGTGAGTTTGGTTCTCATTTAGTTTTTCTGTTGCCACATTATGTGATATCTGTATGGGGAAAATAACCTGTTGCTTTAGCCTCTATCCAGAACCAAAAAAAAAAAGCCTCCTGACAAATACCTTGTTACTGCTTTCACACTTTGAAAAATAAAAAAGAAAAAAAAAGTTTGTAATTTATTTTTAAGCCTTTCATGTGCTGAATTGGCTTTTCTTAGTTTGCAGGTTCTGTAATGTTTCTTTCCTACCATGGAGCACTTTTGATGTGTTTAAGCAGCTCACAAAACAGTACTACTAAAGTGTAGTATGAATTCAAAGGGGCACTGCAGAGGGCTGGAGACAAAAGAATCCACTTGATTGTAATACATGCAGTGTTTTTACAAAACATCTTGTGACACCTGAGACATACATGTCTTATACACATGAAGAGTTTTTACTTTTAGGTTCTTAAAAAAAAAAATTCTCACCTTTTGTTATCTTTTTTTCCCCTAATCAGGACAGAATTTTACCCTAAGGCAGTTAGGAGTTTGTGAACCAGCAACTCGTCGAGGACTGGCATTTTGTGCGGAAATGGGGCTCCCCCACAGAGGTTACTCTGTCAGTGCAGGGTCAGATGCTGATACTGAAAATGAAGGAGTGATGTCTCCAGAGCATGCCATGAGACTTTGGGGCAGGGGGGTCAAATCAGGGCGCAGCTCCTGTCTGTCGAGCCGTTCCAACTCAGCCCTCACTCTGACTGATACCGAACATGAAAACAAGTCCGACAGTGAAAATGGTAAGTTCTTACGCATATGCCCATATATAAATCAATGTTTTATTTGCTGTTTTGGTTGACAGTCAATAATTTTGAATCATTAAAGAATGGCCTTGAATTATTTACCTATTTTGGTTTTTTTTCTTCCTCCTCCCAGAAAAGTCAATATTCAGTATCAGTCCTAACTAATGTAGGCTTTGGGTATGATGTTTTCACTGTAATTTTGAGATAATTTAATCACAAAAAAGATTAGCTCTGTTTTATCTCCGGCCATTTCACCTGTTACCCTTTGGGGAACAGCTAAGTAAGTGGTGATAAAGTTGATCCCCAAGACCAGCTTGTAATCAAAGGTTTCATTGTAAACTCTTCTTCACATTTTGGAGAAGTTGCAGAATCTTAGAATGGATGAATGAACACAAAGAATAGCTTATGAACAGGGCTCATGTGATTGGAAAGCAAAATTGATGGTGCTTTAAACTTCCTACTTGATGAGAGCAATTGGGATTATGGTGAAGAGGGGACATGTGGCCTTTGATGTGCCTGGGGGACAGGATTACTGTGCAATTAAAGTCTGGAAAAAAAAAATCTAAACAGCAGCTTTGTAGGATGTGGGGTATGACCACTGTATGTTAAGGCTTAGTGTTTAAATGAAAAGAGGTTAATAGAATTGACTGAATAATTTTTAAAGCTTTTCAAAATTTTTTTACCTCCACTTGAGGTTATGAACAGAACCTAACGTGGTGTTAAATGCTAAATGCAGAAACCCTAGAAAATATTTTATCTTCTTTTTGTTTGCAGGAGATTTTCAGCTTTAATAGAATTAAAATGATTGTTCTATTAATTTCATGACTTTCTAAATGACATTCAAAAGAGGAATAAAGAAAAATGAGGAAAAATGAAAATCAGTAATGGCTATTGCCTGCATGTCTACATGTCATTTTATTAATTTATTAAACCTGTCTCCTCAGCTGTACAAAAGTCAGATCAATTTTATTTCTGTCCTCTGGCAATAGCTGTAACACATTGTGGGGAAACAGCAATGTAGGTGTGTATATATGGTAATCCTGTTAAAAAAATGCACTTTCATTTTAAACTACAAGCGATAGTGTTTAGTCCTTCCTATTTATTATTTTTACGTCATTTTGAGAAGACAAAACCAAGGCTGTATTTTGGTCTTATTCATACTTGTTGCCTTCCCTCTGGTGGCTGGTTCTAACTGAAGGTGCCTGTGAAAGATGGCTGTCCCAGCTGGGATCCACCTTTTTGTGTTGGACTTAATGCGGCGTGGTACCTGTGGACACAGCTTTCAGTGTTTGCAAGTGTCTTGGCCCCTGCTTGGAAAACTTGTTTTGAGTCAGAGACAAGTTTTAAAAGAGCAGGACAGGAGTACTTGACTACCTCCTTTTGGCCGTGGAGTTTCTGTTCGATGACTCTTGATATTTCAGCTGCAAAGCAATCTAGAAAAAATTGTTGAGCAGTCCTGTGATTTTCCTTTTGAAAAGTCTATGCTGAAACAGATTATATTGAGTCTTTTTAAAACCCTGTGTTAATGATCTTGAAAGTACACATTTATATATACACACACGCACACTATTTCCTTAGAGAGTCATATCTTCACATTACCAAAGAGGTGACAGCTTCAGAAGTAAAATAGGTTTGGTGTAGTTTTTTGTAAACTTTATATTTACAGTTTACCACCTGCAAAAACTTCCACTATGAGCTTAGAGTTTTGTTTTGTTTTGTTTTTTTTCATATGTGAGGTGAATATGTTAGAAGACATTATTCTGCACTGGTTAAAAATATGCAAGGAATGTCTGATGTTTGATACAACTTCAAAGAAGAGTTTAGTCACTAAAAAGGATTACAGTTGATTTATTTATTGATAGGGAGACTATCAGTCCAACTTAAGAAATTTCTAGGACTGCTGTGAGGCTAATGAAATTTTGATGGCTTGAGAGTCCCCTAGAGTTATGAAACATATATAACTTGGACCATGTCATGGGTCACCATTTCAGTGGAGATGTTACAGAAGTGGTGAAAAGCTTAGTCTTTGATATTTTTCTCTAAATTTTTTTTTCCACTGAATATTTGGCTGAGAAACTGCTTTGTACGTGTAGTTGGTACTCAGTATGTCAAATGCTCACAGTAGAATAGAAAATATAATTTAAAGCCAAGCAAGCCTTATTGTCCTGGCAGGCACAGGTGCTCTAATCAAAGGACCAAACTGCTGGTGCAAGTTTTGTTAATTTATGGCCTGGAGTTAGTATCTGTGTGAGTATACTGTTAAAATCTGACAAATCCCATAAGGCCTTGAAACCAAAGTTAAAGTTACGAGTCTGCTCTACTGTGTCCCCCTTTGCTATGTGTGGAAGCTTCCTGACTGCATTTTGATGGAACTGTTTTACAGGTAAATACATTTCTATGCAGCATGTTTACATCTAAGGCAGATAAGGAGGAACAGGTTATGATGGGCAAAACCCAACACCAGATCATACTTTCCTCACCTAAAGGCCTCAGTTCTTGAGCAATCCTACTGTTCACCTAGTAAAACTATTCACTGTTTAAATAGTCCATTACCATATGCTGACCTTATTGGACTTAATTGGACTATTCATGGTGATAACTATGACTTATCGTACAGGTTTATGAACTCAGGATTAACCATTTGTTGAATGTACTTGGGGTTTTCTTTCTCACCAGTTAGGCAAGCAGGGACTTTTAGCATCAAAACACAATTTCTTTCCCTTCCTTGTAACTGTTGAGTGTATTTGCTCTTCTGAAATAGTTGCAGATTGCACATCCCTCAGGAAGGCAAAACTCAAGGTTCTGTTGCATAACTACAGTGGATATAGGGGATAAGTGGAAATAGTTTGTTGAAGATATTATTTGTCGAGGTCTCAATATTGTATTTCTAAGATCCTACAAAAGCAACCTAAATTTGTGAATACTGTCAGGATTATAAGTTTATTTAAACAAATAACATAGAATTATAGAAACATTGCACATTATTATGTTGCAAAATTTTAGATACTAATGTATTATGTATTAATAATATACTATAAATGCCAGCAGATTTTTTTAAATTTCTTTTTTTAGAAAACATCAGAACTGTTTATCAAACATAGGGTTTATAGATGTATTCTTACATCAGAGTTTTAGGTTACTGATCAGTAAATCATTCTGAAGAGAAATAATTTTCTTTGAGCTTGTTCAAGTTCCATATATGACTCTTGGCATCATATTCTATTCCTTTTGTCATGTCAGCCTCCCTGAAGGAGGACCTGCATCTGTTAATCTGGGCAACCTACCAGTGTCACATGCAGGATGATATGTCAATTGGAGCACAGTGAGCACGCGTGTGCTTCTTCAGGCTTTCTTCTCCATTCCCATTCCAAGTTATTTCATAGATGTTGCATCAAGAAATTTGTTAGTAATTGTTCTAGGAGCTGTGGCTTTGAAGAACAAAGCAGCCCATCTTTTACATGCTTGCCGTAACTTTATGTTGTTAAGCTGTTCTGAGGTTACTAAAGCTTGTGTTTTAACCTTGGTAAATAATCCAGCAGAGTGTGTGGTAGAAGTTGTATTTAGACTTCAAATGGCCCTTTTGCTTAAAGGGTAAATACATTTTTAAGGTATCTTAGAATCCACTTATTTATTTAAATTATTTTTAAATCAAATAGGCTGCAATCCCTGACTTCCTGAGACATTAGAAAGCTAATAAGCAAAACATGTAAGTTAATATTCCTAAAGTCCAGCTCCTCATGGAGTTATTTATTTAGTTAGCTAGTTATTGTAAAGCTATATAACCAGTTTTGTATACGCTTTTTGTGTCGGCCTGAAACATAGGCTGTGGCAGTGATTGCGACTGGAAAGTCACTCATTTAAGATTTAGGCAAGCCCGTGTCACCTTTGTCCCTTCAGAAGCAGTATTGAAAGAGTTGGTCACTCTGGATAGATGCGTGCCACGTAGTTGACCCTGCCTGCAGCCACAAAGACTATCTGGGTATACAGAAAATAGTTCTGATGGCACTAGAATGTGGGGTTTTATTTTCTTATTTAGTGAAAGTTTTGCACTGATGGGAGTTTGTTAGAAGATCAGAGGAGATCAGAATGTAGCCAAATAAGAAGAAGAAAGGGAGAGAGGAATTTGTGATTATGGCCTCAGGCAGTCATTCTGAATTGGACAGATAAATTATTGGAAACTTGGACCCATTTTTCACAGATAGAGAAAAGTAGATATCGCTGGTAGAATGTTCGTTGCTGAGGATTTCTGCAACGACAAAATACCAGTTTATCAGCTCCATGGGCACCTGCGTGCTTCCTCTCCAACTTCAGATGGTTTCTGAAGATAGCATTCTTGTGAACATAATACTCTCTTGTCCTTCCAGAATGGTGAATTTACTGATATTCAGATCTTTGAAACCCAAGAAATACATTGGTAAGATACTTGTCAAGACATTTAAAATCCATTCTCTCTAACCCAGTACATCTATAACATATACTTGAACTCTGTATTCATAAATAATGCACATTTTTCAGGAAGTAGTGTTATATGTTTTCACCTGTTAGCATCCTTCTTTATGATAAAGCAAAATTTAACTTAGATGAATAGGAGCTGCTTCGTACCTGCTAGCCAGATGCTGAGCCTACTGATCAAAACAAGTCACATAGCTGATGAGTTAATATTCATCTTACTGCCATACCACCATTTACAGCTTCTCCACTCTTTCCCACAATATTCCATCTAGCAATTATCTAGCCCTCATTAAGCATGCCAGTATCTCCTAAATCCTGCTTTGCTACTAAGAAATTTAATGACCAGGAAATCAGTCTGGTTTATTGTTGACAAAAGTCAACTCTGAAATAATATTTAATACCTGAACAGGCATACAAATTTTCCTTTAGTTACAGATGCATGGAACAGAGATCACAAAAGTAGTCATCCCTTGTTTTCTGCAATATTATCCCAAGTTTTCTGTAGTTATGCCAATTTTAAGATTCTGTTACATTATTATTGTAGTGCTGTGGATATATTTCAATAAATCTTCCTAGCGTTCACTGTTAATGTAATGGAAAATCATGTTGACAATTCCTTTGGCTAGCGGTAGCCAAAGAGGGAACAGCTGGGCTTACCTTTTTTCCAGTAACTTTTTGGGATCTCCTGGATTTCAGAGGCTTGAGTGTCCCTGAACTTGCTGTTGAGGAAAGGTATGAGATCCCAAAGGGCCATCTTAATGATGCTTTCATGATGGGAGTCTGGTACAGAACATCAGGCCAGAGGATGAAGCTCTTTGGAAACACTTAACTAAATCTTGTGATGCACAGGAACTGTAGGCTTAACAGCAGCTGACAGCAAGCAATAAAATTAGAATTGGGGACTGCAAAGGAAAAAACAAAATCAAGAAGAAAATTTAAGAGAATTTACTCTTGGCTGTTAAGCTTTTAAATCCTTCTGATGTTAAGCAGTGGTCAAAGAGGTGTTTAAAGACCAACTGTCATAGCTCAGAATTTCTCCAGAGATCTGAACTTCAAGAAAGTACAAAGCTGAAAATGTAAGGAAGGTCAAATTTCTGAGGAGGAATTTACAAAGATGCAATTGGTGAGGTTCCAGGCATACAAATAAAACTGAGACATAATCAACAAAAAAGTGAAGAGTTGTACAGAAACACGAATGCTAAGAAAAGGGAAAAGAGGGAGTTGATTTATTACCTAACAGTGAAGGAAGACTGTTAATGTATTGCTGATGTGTTTTCTACTGGTTGTTTTTGTTTCAGCATTTTCTATGTGAGTAACTGATCACAGAGCTAACATTTATACTTTTAAATCAAGGATTAGAGGTTCCTTAGGTAAATAAAATTTATCCTGAATGTATAGAGTGTCTACAGCTCTGGGCTTTTTATGATTCATGTCTGACAAATCATTGAGGATGGATATGTTCTGGAAGGCAAAATCAAACAAACAGGACAACTTCAGAAGGGGCAAAGAGAGGAGGAGGAACCTGCCTAATCATTTAGGAAACATCCTAGAAAAAAAAAAAACCCAAAGTTTATGCTTTATAACAAGCATGTGTTTGTAGTAAATGAGTCTTGTCAGCTATATTGATTTCCTTCTGTAATAGAGTAAGCCACTAAGATAAGGAGGAAGGAGCAGATGCTGAGAGTAACAGGCATTTTGATATTAGTAAGGCTTCTGACACTGCCTCTGCTTATAAATAGAGACAGAATGTCTAGGCTCATTATTGTAAGATAAATGTACAACTTATTGGGAAAATCCATAAAGAATGAGTATCAGTATTTCATGAACTGACAAGTTGAATCAAATAATACTCCACATGGTGTGTCAAGATTTTCTTAATGACTTGGATAATGCAAATAGAATATTGTAACCTGGAAAGAATCACAGATGCTTTGTAGGACAGGATGAAAGCTGGAGAAATAACTCCACATGAAAAAATGCAGTTCAGTAAATACAAGTGCAAAAAGCTACATTTAAGTGAGAATAATCAAATTTCCCAAATTAGAGAAAGAAAAGTGGCTGAATCAGACCTTTAGTAAATAATTTAATAATTCAGCTTAGAAAGGACCTTTTGAGGTCATGTGGTTTAGCCATCTGCTTAGAGGTGGACTAACTAATTTAGATGAGGTTGCTCAAGGCCTTCAGTTGAGTTCTGAAAATTTACGAGAAGAGAGATTCCACCATTGCCTCTGGGCAACTGTTCCTGTGCTTAATCAGCTTAATTGTGATTTGTTTTTTTTTTCACTTATATATCTAATCAGAGTTTCCCTTGCTGCAATTGTGACAACTGCCTTGGAGTAGTGGAAGACCAGAGTTAGATTTTCACCTTTTTCCTTTTCCAGACTCCCTCAGCTTCTCCTTGAGTTCTATGCTTCAGCACTCCAATCATCATGGTTGGTCTCCACTGAATTTATTCCAGTTTGTCAATGTTGTATCAGTACTGGTGAGCCCCAAACTGAATATTGTGTTCTAGATGTGGTCTTCAAATGCTGAATAAAAGGTACTAATCACTTCCCAGGGTATGCTTCTTCTGAATGCAACCCAGTATGTGGTTAGGCCTTATTGTTGAAAGGGCATGCTGCTGAACTTGCTGTCCATGTTGACTCCCCATGTCCTTTACTACAAAGCTGCTTTCCTGTGGGCTCCCAGCGAGGACTATTAGGTGAGGTTATTCTGCCTCGGGAATTCATGAGGTTTTTTCAGCCAGTTCTTACAGCCTGTTGAGATCCCTCGGAAAGGCAGTCCTACCCTGCAGGATATTGATCACTCTCACCAGCTTGATGTCATCCACAAACTTGTTGAGGGCACATTCGATACTATTCATTCTCAATGCGTTAGCTGTAGTACAGACATAAAACAGTGTCAGCCACAATATTAGCCCCTGAGGAATGCCATTAATGTTGGCCAACAGTTCATACAACCAGTTTTCCACAAACCCCACTTTGTAGCTCACCCATCTAGTCCACCTCTCTCCAGCTTGGCTGCCGGGATACCATGGGAGACCATGTTGAAAGCCTTGCTAAAGTAAAGGAAAACAAAATCCCCTGCTCTACCTTTGTCTGCTGAGACAATTATCTGTTCATAGAAAACAATCAGGTTGCTTGGGTGTGATTTGCCCTCGGTAAATACATGCTTCTGTTCTCAATCACTTTATTTTCCTGGAGCCCTGCCCAGTCATATGAAGGATAACTCCAGCAGTATTTCTTCTGTGATCTTCCCTGGGAGACTGAGGTGAGGCTGCCTGCCTCTACTTCCCCCTATATTCCTCATCCTTCTTGCAGAAAACATGACTTTTATCTTCTAAAAAGTCATCAGGAACCTTCCTCCGTTGCCATGGCTTTTCAAGGAATAACAAGCACTGCCAGCGCTTGTGAATGCCTCCTGTCTAGACCCCTGGACTTGTGTACGCCCAGCTTGTGTGCCTAACAGCTTGATCTTCTTCTGTAGGGCTTCTCAACTGTAGTTGAGATTTGGTTTCCCTATCCCTTGTATGTTTCTGTATTCCTCCTGGGTAGCCATCAGCTGGAGGTCATAGTGGTTATTTGTCAGTGGTGTTCTCTGTGGTATTTGAGGGCTTCTTCCACAATCTTACAACATGTCTTTTGTATACAGTGCTGCTGAAATAATCTTACTATTCACTTGGCAAGGCTAAGACAGAAATACTGTGTCTCTGTGACTGGTTTTGGCACTACATTTTGAGCAAAATGCCAGCCAACTGGAGGCCTAGGTAAAGGTTAGCAAGAATGATCAGAAGTTTTAAACACATGACACTAGAAGAGATTGGGAGAATTCAGACTGTTGTGCCTACCATATTCTGTCTAGATATTGCTGCTGTTATAAATGCCACTCAGTGAAAGACATTGCTCGGGACCATGCAAATATTTCATCATCTAGCATATTTTCCAAAACAATTCTAAAATGCTGGTGTAGTTCCTGTTGGTGCCTATTTGTGGGAGAGGATGGACAAAATAAATTCTTAACTTCCTTTCTGGTTTTGTTTTCTGTAACTCAACTGTTATTCAACCAAAAAAATTAATAAGCAGGAAACATTGAAAAAAAAAATGAAGGCTATAAAAATGTTGCTTTGCAATTTACTATAATATTAATATTTATATGTTGGTTTTTCTTCTAATTGGAAGTGGTTAACTTCTCATAGTTTGGGGGTTTTTTTGGTCTTATTTTATGTTTGATATAAAAATATTGCTGTTCAGTCCCCCTAAACAAAATATGTTCTTCTGGACATGCTTAAATCTTAAAGAAAACATTTCTCTCTTTCATTTAAGTGGTGTTTTAATTGCAGGGTTGCCATGAAAGCAAAGTCTGCTTTGCACATCTATAAACTGATGATCTCGGCTGTTTTGATTTGGAATGTGGTTTTGATGTCCTTGGAAAATCACAGTGATAGCAGTAAATTGTTTTAATTAATGAATTAGAGAGCAACAGGTTTGCTGAATCAGGTTTATTGATGTAATTATCACCTGAATAAAAAGGGGAAAAAGAAACCCATTAGAGCTATGAGATGATTTGGTTTGTTGTAATTTGAAAGCTAGTTTCTCAGACACTACTTCATTTTCTGTATATTTATATGGTTACAGGAGTGTATGTACATATAGACATATACATATATACACACATACATTTATAAATTCATTAGACAAAACCACATTAATGGTAAAGTCTAAATAATACTGGTTCTATATAAAGAGTAGGCCTATTCATATTCAGTTGTGTCAAAGGTGTTTTTTAAGCTTAATCTAATTTTGATTTAAGATTTTAATTGCATTTACTTGTGTAATTAAATATGTCTTTCAAGTAAATTTAGGCTGTGCTATTGTCAGAGTATCAGTAATAACTACAGGTGACAGCCTTCGTGTACTGGTGAAATAACAGCTGGAGAAAATTCATCAGGATGATTTGGTTTTTGTTTCACAAAAAGTTACAAAGGCTTTTGGAATAGACAGTTCTTGAAAACTAACTCTTAAAGACTTTTTTTGATGTTTTCTGGATAAAAAGTTCTATTTCTTTGATTCATATGAGAGTTCAGTTTGAAATGAAGTTTCAAGTCAAATTTTCAAATTAATTCCTTTTACAGGTATTAAAACAATATGTGGATTGAACTGATCAGAATCTTTTTTTGGTCTGTAGAATGTGCTGCCTCATCTGTTGGCAAAATTTATTATTTTTTTTCTTGGTTTAAGGTGGGAAGAAGATGAGGTCTATAGACTCAGGAAAATAAATGCTAGTTAAAAAGCTGTGGTTTTGATTTTTACTCCACTATCTCCCTTATTCAGTATCATTTTCTTCCTGTATTATATAGGTTTTCTGTTTAGTTAGTTGTTGTTTTCACTTGTATGTTGTAGAGAGGGAGAAGTGTGGTTTTGGCACACTGAAGCCAAGGAGAATAATTTATTTTCACTCCACATTAGAAGCCTTTTAGTAGAAGGGCCTTTGCCTGCTGTGGTATTGTGGGTTACTCCAGGTTTCTATACAGTACATGAGAATTTGTAAAATACTTATCAATGTCTTACTTTGATTTTTTTTTTTTAATTTCGCAATTATGAACTCACAGTATCAAGTTAGGAAAGATGAGGGGAGCAATGTAAATTAATTATGGATTAAAGTATGAATATGCAAATAGTTAATAGGCATATCTCTCCTATCTTTTATACGAGCATCCATAATAGATAACAGTTTTCTTGGAGTTTGAAGGTTCTGTGCATCAGCTGTGCTACGGCTGTGCTGCTGCTGGCGAATCCCTCGTGGGGTACTGTGGCTGCTGACTGGGTATGTCTAAGACAAAGCGTGAGCGTTTCCACCTCTGGTACAGTATTCACAGCAGAAAAAGAAGCAGCTGACCTGGGAAACCCTTGTTCCAGGTTGTCAGGTCACGACAGAGTAAAGACTGGCAACAGGCTGACTCCTCTGGTTGACTACATTATAATTGCTTTTTGTGGTCACATAGATGCATAAATATGTGTATATGGCTATATATGCATATGTATGGCTATCCTTACAAGACCTTTTCGTAAACAGTTTTATTTTCACAGCTTATATGCATCATTTTCTTACAGATTAAGCATACAGAGTTGAAGTCTGGTTTTTTCTTCTTCAAATGACCTAGAAACTTCAAAACATTTCCAGAGCAAATCCATGTGTAGTCATGAGCATAGGCAAATAAAAGTTATTGTGGTGTTACAGACTCTGTCACTGACCTACTAGATACTGGAGAAAGACATTGATTTCCCNTACTTCTTTAAACTGCTTTCTAGTTACAAATAAAATATCTTGTATAATTGCTGATGACTAATCCTATGGAGCCTCAGTCTGCACCTGTGGCAGACAGTCTAAAGAATTTGGGTTGCTTTTTCTCTGTGCAAAACTTGAATTGCTTTTTGCGGTGGATTTCACTGAGACAAACTGTATTGGTCACTTGTGCAGTTTGTAGAAAAATAGCAGAAATGAGAAGTCTAAGATCCTTTTTGGCAAAAGTTAATTATTGGAGAAGGTTTCAGAGTTGTCTTTTCTGATTGCTGTTGAAGATGGTTATAGAATGTACCAAAATAGCTTATAATATTTGAAGTTCTTGGAAACTGTGAACGTTCAAAAGATATCTAGGTCAAAATTACTTTGAAAGGGATAGGCTCTATCATTGCTATTTGGTTAAATGGATAGTATCCAGTCTCCTTCCATGTAGAATTAACCAGAATTATTCAAGCTGCTAAGTTGTTCGTTGCATGATTGCTGTATGTTTTATAAGGAGATTTAATTAAAATTGCTTAAAAGCTGCATTCAGTGGGGCATTCTGCTGCTTGCTGCCTTAACTACTTTAGCTGCAGAGGACGTATGACATCTTTTTCATTAATTGTCTTTGCTGCTTGCTTGCTTTCAGTGGAGTTCTAGGAGATGGTTATATTGTTTTGTAAACTCAATATTGCTGGGTCCTGCATGCTTATGGCAACTGAGATGAGATTAGATGCTTTTGTTAACAAGCCTCAGACTTCAAATTTATAGGCAGTAGGCACCATCTGCTCTCAATTAAAGGTCCTGAGCTCTGAAATTAATTCCTTCCATTGGTCCATTAGACTCAATCTTTTGACCTGAAGTCATGATAAGGTTATATTAGCCTCTCGAGCCTTGGAAAAGTGAGGAGTTCATGCAGGGACAGTACTGGATATTCCTTTTAGTCCTTGTATCACTGCAGTTAGAAAGCAGAAAGTAATGATTGCTTTTCTATTTTACAGGTAGAGTTAGATTTTTTGAAAAGTGCCCTGGACATTTGGAGCTCACATCCTCATGAGTTGTAATAGGACTTGTGCTCTTAAATCATATAAGTGCTATTGAAAATCTTTCCCAGAAAAATTGAATTAATATAGAGAATGTTGACTAAATTCATACAAAGACTTGATATAGAAATGGGTTGAGTGTAAAAGTCTGTTTTCCCAGACTCACATTTGCTCATTAGATTAGCTGTGTTTTGCCTCAGCTGTCTTTCATTGATTCCGTCTGCAGCTGCAAAATTATGGGGGATCTTACCAGAAATCCTGGCCCTCGATTTGTTCCCCCAGTGCTTTTGCTGAATTTGTATCTGTCCTGTGGTGTGTAGATGTTGCAGAGAAGAAACAGACGGATGGACAAATTGGTTCACATTTTTGTGGTTGTAACTTTCCCCCCTTGCATTCTCATTTCCTTTCCATATTTAACTGAAAATTGAAGTTTGCTCTGTCAAAATACAGTGGAGAATACTGTGGAGTGGGGAGAATCTATAGCCACAAGCTTTTTAGTTCCAAAAGAAAAGCCCTCAGATGCCAAATAAGTATGCTAGTTGTTTAAATTTAACATCAGTTCCTCATACACGTGAAAATGTATTTTAAAGGTTTCAGGATCTGATAATTCCTCAGCAGGCTTTGGTTTAATATATACAGTGCTAGTAATTTTCTGGAAGGCAGTTTGTAAGAGTATTGTTTTTGAGACAGAAATCTTTTCAATGTCTAAGAGTATTCCTGTCTGACACCAAAATGCAATTTATTAGAATGTTTTGGCATCTGCTGGCCATTAGGCTATGAGTAGAAATAAGGAAGGAGAGAGTTCATATGCCTGTTTATATTCCCATCTCACAATCCTCATGACATAAAAAATGCAGCAGTGTTTGACTTCATCCAGGGAGCAAACAAAGTCAAAGTGACTGCTGTCTCGGCTTGAAAGGAATGACTTGTGACTGCTCCATCTAAGTGTTGCTTGTTATCAACCTGTCAGACAGAGGTTAAACTCAGGAATTCGGTTTTTTATTACTCTTTTGCAATATTTTCTTTAAGTTCACCTAACTCTCTGTCAAACTCATAAATTTCTTATTCACAGGGCGGTGAGGATACTTACCTGCTCCCAGTGCTGCAGAGGTTTATACCTTCAAGGCTGACTGCAATGCCATTTCTTTCTTGGTGCTTCCAGGGCAGTTTTATGTAGCTGTGCCACTCCTCTGTTGTTTTAGGTTGCTTAGAAGATAGCCGTACCTGCCAGCTGTGCCCTGTACCTACTGGCTGATAAAGGCTGAAATACTTCTTCATGTCCATGGGGAAAACCACTCTTCTTGCCATTCTAGGAGTTACAATTTGTATTTCCAGCAAGGCCAAATCTCAAGCGAACAAGAACCTGTTGTCTTTAAAAAGTGGGTTTCACTACAGTCTAGGTGTAACCATGTAACAGCTTTTTAATTGGGTTCATAAACAGCTAGGTAAAAATATTTATTTTGTCTGCTGCCTGCAATTAGGAGCTCATAAAGTTTAATAACTTGGAAGAAATCTATTTTTCAACATTACCTAAACTAGAATAATGTTGGAGACCCCATGATACATGTTACTTGTCAGGTGTGGCTTAGATGGTTCTGTAATATGTATATACATTTTGAAATTCAGTTTTAGTTGTTAATAATGCCCAGCTACATTTTTGAAAATATAAGTTGGAGTTCTTACCTTTTTTTTTTTTCAAATGTAGCATATCATATAAAACTATTAATTGAACTTATCCAGAAAATGCTGAAGTGTCCACATTGCATACATTAATAACATTTTCCTTATCCAGAGAGTCATCTTTGCACTTCTGGGACTTAGGGAACACATTTAAACAACTATAACAATATTGAAAATATGGTAACGGAGTCTTTTAGTTAGCAATTTGCTTTTAAAAAACCCACAAATTCATCTCTTTCTTGTTTTCTTGCAAGTTCTTTGTTCTTTGCAGTATCAAATATATTGATTTTTATGAAAAAGTTAATCAGCTTACCTTTGTTCAGAGTGGATTTTTGTTCCTCTGATCAGCTCTACACAATTGAATTTTTCATCCTCTTTTCCAAGGTATTTCAATGTTATGAAAAAAAGCATTAAAGAGAATTCTGATAAATTATGCCTTTAAAAACAAACCTACTACAATGTATTTTTGTTGAGGCTGGAGAGTTAATTGAACTGAAAGATTTCTGTTTTGCTTTCAATGAGAAAGGTATCTATGCTTGGTAAATACACGAGGCAATGTCTCTTGGGGAACTGGATTGCATGTTTCCCTGCTGATTCTGGTTACCCCAGAATTCACGATATGAATTTGAAGTAACCATTTAGGTGACATAGTACTATTGATTATTTCAAAAATCCAGTTTTTCCATGTGGTTTAAAACATACAGTGCACTAAAAATATGGAAAAAATCATATTCATATCCAAAAACAGTTGTGAATGTTTTTTATCATACTCTATGGTTCCACTTCTTCTTTGCCCAGGTGGCCAAGAAGGCCAATGGCATCCTGGCCTGCATCAGAAATAGTGTGGCCACCAGGACTAGGGAAGTGATTGTGCCCCTGTACTCGGCACTGGTGAGGCCACACCTTGAATCCTGTGTTCGGTTTTGGGCACTTCACCAAAAGAAGGACATTGAGGTGCTGGAGCAGGTCCAGAGAAGGTCAA
>VZTO01011741.1:0-38018 GCA_013400615.1 Syrrhaptes paradoxus
ATCCAACAACAGAGGGAGAGTTTTTGTTCATAGGTTATTCCCCTGACTGTGTCCTTGATTGTGCAGAAACCACTGAGAGCATTTCCAAGTTTTGTGTATGCACTGGCTTGTCTCAAGAAATAATTTCCCTTTTCCTGTTCTCCTGATGCAAAAAGCACATGGAAAGATGGAATTCACAGAAGTATTTTTTACATTATTTTTTTTTAATTGCAAAAGGAGATAACACAAATCTTGTTTGTGACTGGCTAGGCAGGAATGCCACTGAAGAACAAACTAAGACCCAAAGCAGCCCAGGAGAGAGAGGAATGCCTCTGCATTCACAGATGCAAGGCTCTGCAGGGTGTCAGCATGGCAAACCTTTGAGAGGACTGAGACACTTCAGTCCGGTATAGATTCTGCTCATTTTAGGAAAAAAAACCCCAAAACTCTAGTGAGTTACAGAGGCTGTGTCCATTGGGTGCTGCGTTTTCTTCCGAGGCCAGGCATCGCGCCAAGGTTGTCTGCAGTCAGCTTGGCATTTCCAAAGGCAATTCCTCCGTTTGAGAACATGTGCAGCGAGTAGGCAGCATGGGGCAGCTGCTGGGGACTGGGAAGAGCTTGTCTGCAGCTCCTTGGTGCCAGGCTTTCATCCAGTGGGTAGTTTTGGCCACAAGGAGTAATCAAATGTTAATTAAATACAGCGTTCATGGAAAATGGGGGAGGCTTAATCCTAGGCTAAACATAGTGTCCTGCCATCTCGATTGTTTTCACTTTTTTTGCTGAACCTTTACTCTCTGATTTGTTGCAGTTTTTTTACAACATCAATTGTGCAGTCAGTGAACTTACTTCTTCTTGCATTTAATATCCTCAGCTGCTCTGTTTCCTTTATTCTCAAGCCAGATGTTGGGAAGCAAGATTAGCTTTCCAAGTCTTACACCTGACTTTTACTGTTATAATTACTCTAAATAACAACAGGAAAATGCATTTGGTGTTCTAAGATATAAAAACATGCCCTGGAGCAGATTTTGCACTCAGATGTTGACAGACTTGTACTGGTAAGACTGTAGGCAGGATATTGCTGTAGCTTCAGACAGGACAAAGAAAGTAAGACCTAAAGTAGCAGGCAACAAACTCGTCTATATCCAGATAAAGTTTTGTATTCTATTTGTTAGCTTACAAGATGACTTTCCAATGACCTCTTCCAATACATGCTGGTACTAATAAAGTGTCTCAGAAAATTAGTGGACTAGTGCAAAGAAATGTTTCACTTTTATACTGTTAATATAATGTATTATTACTATTATTGCTTATGAAGCTAATGTCAAGATTATTGTTTACTTCAGCTGATGTAGGCTAGAATGCCAAATGAGACAGCAGTAGAGAGACAAAACATAAAGTTTTATGAAATATCAGATAGACTTGTTACATTCACTGTGAGATTTTTGCAGAAACATCGGTCATGGAGTAAATGAATCTTCAGTTGACCACCACAATACAGAAGAATTCTGCAAACTTCTCGGTTGCCATATTAGAATAGGTGGCACATAAAAATGTACAACATTAACTGTTGCTTCCTGTTCCTCAAAGTAATGTATTGGTTCACTCAGATGGAATTAAAAATTCTGAGGAGTTAAACTAAACTATTAATTGTTTGTTTTTCTTATCTATAGATTAATTTCAGGAGCCAGGAAGAGGAATGAAAATATTGAGTCAAAGCTTTTGGAACCTGTGCTCTGATCCAGTGAATAGTAAGGTTCATATATAATTTTATTTATGTGAGAAGCTCCTTTCAAGACCTTTAGACTGCTCATGTGCAACCAAGCACTTGCCTGCTTGAGTGCAGAGCATCTAAAATTAGAGTTCACCAACTTGGTAAAGTCTGAAGTTGCTCAGCAACTTTTGAAATACGGTGACTTCAGGTGGGATGTCAGGAACCAGGTGAACAAAGCTGAAAGAACTTAACCAAAGCCAATACATTAGAACAGTGACAGCAGGCTTTGATCTTTGTCCTAGATCTGAGTGACAGTTAGCCAGCAATAGTTTGTTTCCACTAAATCTTTGTGGAGCACAGTTGTAGGATATGTTCCAGTTTTCATGAGTAACAGAAAGTTCAAACCACAAGTGTAAACATTTAACATGGGCAATGAACATATTTTTTTATAGTCAAATGAATGGCTAGATAAAGGTTTTGAATAAGAAGGAAAAAATTACTTACTTGAATCTTAATGAATCTTGCTGCCTTGGGTTGGTATAAAGCAGGACCTATATCACTTTCTTACAGAAAACTCCTTCAGTTCCCAGGCATCCATCCATTCCCCATTCTTGCCTGAGCAAGAAAACCCTTCCCCTCTGCTGTCTGAAAAATGTTTATGTTCCAAGGTGATATGCGATGCATAAAACTGGAAAATACTGGGAGAAAAATATCCTCTAGTTTAGTTTCCTTACTTTTCCCTCCCCACCACCTCTTCTATTCAGCTGCTCTTTACTGATCTCCTGTGCAGATTATCCTTGCTATTTTTTGCCTGGTTCTTCACAAATACGTGAAAGCCACGCAAGCCAGTGGGGAGCTGCATATTATGCTGTGTTTTAAGTGTGAACTCCTTTCTCCCATAGGGGTAGATCAAAATTGACTGTGGTGCTTCAGTTCAGCAAGTGCACATACCAGGTAACTGTGGAATGAAGTTGAACAAGGTGGGAACAGCTGGGATGTAGCTGTCCCTCCTGGGTCATCTCAACACAAGCTGATGATTATTTCTTGCTTTTTATCTCGTCCATAGCCTCAGTCTATACGTTAGATTTCTGGCTGCACACCTTGAATGGACACATTGAAGTGGAAGTTTGGTGCTGGGATGCTTTTATTGTCCCTGTCACATTTACTGGTGTATTAAGACATAGTACAGCTTACTGAGATTTCGGATGTCTATCCACGTATTTTACTTGCTTTATGATGTGTCTGGGTTGCACTCATGTCTGCACTCTGGTTTGCACTTGTTAGTGCTACAGGTGGTAGCAGGACATGAAAAGCTAACTGCAAAATGTCAAAGTCAGGTGTAAATCCACTGTTACTAATTCTCCCCAGTGCCAGTGTGGGAATATATCTGCTTGTCAACAATCCTGGTGCCAATATGTCATGGTAAAATTTTGTGAGAGAAAATTTCTAAGAGTCTTATACAATACTTGATTTTTTTTTCTGAAACATTTTTACTCTTTATTTGTGGTTATGTATCATGTAGACATGTTTATTCAGAAAGTCAGATGCATTCTTCACCTTAAAGCAAAGCTTCAGAAGATCCTTGTCATCTTCAGGACCTTGTGCTGGACAGAATGAGCCAAAGACATAGGCAGTGATGCATGGTCCTTTGGGTGATGTGCCCCAGCTGCTTCCTTCTGTGCCAAGAAGCAGGTCTGATCCATGGAACAGTCAGACATGTGTACTAGTGGGTGCACGCAAAAATGATATTTTCCAGAAACTTATAGAGAAATAAGCATGGGTAGATTTTCACTGGGACAGAAGATGCCTCCCTAGAGTTTCTCCTTGCCAGATTTCAGGTTCCTTTCCACTGTAAGCTGGTGGTAAAACACTTCAAAGAAACAGATGGATGTATTTAACGTTAACAACTAATTTTCCACAGGGGTGCTCTTGGAAACAAATTATGCCTGTTTCCTGAGATGCAGGGAAAAAAAATCCATCCCAGAGCAGACTACAAGTGTGGAAAATGTGAGGCTGAACACATTCGAGTTTGGTAAATGTAAAACAAATGAAAACAGCAGCTTATAGTGGAAATTGTTGAACCACCAGGAGTGTAGCAAAATAGCCAACTCCATCTTCATAAAAGGTGTAAAAAGCTGTATCCAACCAACTAGCATGCCCAGGTCTTTTTGTCTCTTTCCATCTAGAGACAACTTGACAGAAATGAACTCGGAGCCACCGGCAGTTTTGTCATGCTTGGGTCACTGTCACCAGACCTGGCAGTCTGGGCACCCGCATGTGGATGAAAGGGGGATGAAAGGTTTCTGTTACGAGAGCAAACTTAATTTCCTTGTTAAACCCAGCAGAAAGCCTGAGGGGGATATGACTGCTGTCTTTACATGTGTCTGTGGTGGAAAATGGGCTGCTTGAGTGAAGTGTCAATTTTGGCACAGGAATAAGTTAGCATAAACTGTCTTTAATGGACTCTGAAAATTACTTTTTTTTTTTTTTTCCCCCCCAAGGGTAGGGCATGTCCGTTGTGGGAAGACAAAAATTTGAGCCTCATAGGGGCCATGCCAGCCAGCTCTGTGTACCCCAGTGACAGCCATCAACACCCAGTCTCAGACACTAATTGCCTCGGCAGAATAACAATAGATTTTTAAAAGTGCAAAAACCCACAGAAACAAGTCCTAGCATTAAAAATGTCTTGAGATAACTAATCTGCTGATGGTTTTAAATAGGCAAATTTCCTGATGATGTACAGCCATTGAGGAAGGAACTTGGGTGAAAAATTGCTGAGTGACCAGTAGGATCTCTCTCATCCTTTTTGCAAACTTTAGTGGAAAAACTGCCCATCCTCTAAGGTATTTCGCAGTGTGGAACTAACTTCAGCTTCGGTTGCCTGGGAGGGCTGAGACTGCTTTTTGTTCTACTGCCATCCTTGCCATCGTGTTGCCTAAAGCCATACGCTTTCCTGGGGCTGGGATTTCAGCTGGTTTGGCCTTCTCTTCCTGGCCCCAGATAGTGTTTACAATCACAGCGTAGCTTAAGATCTTATTTTGCAGCATTGGAGAGTCCAGCAGCAAGTGCCAAACCCCCAGACAGCCCCTGGGGCTCTCTGCTACACGCCTTATCCTCTCAGCCTTCAGTCTTCCAGATGTGTCGGTCTGCAAGGACAAGGGAAATGGGCAAGTGAAAAGAAGTCTTCAGTGTAGGGGAACAAGAAGATGCTGAATTAGGATTTGACATCTGGGACATGAAGTTTTTCCCTTAAGAGACCAGAAGAAGAAGGCTTTGCCCTTAAGCAAAATGGAAGAGGAGGTGATGGAGGACCTGACACAGCTGGAAGGAGAACTGACTGGAATGTAAACAATGGAAACATCCAGATGTAAACAAGGGAATGAATTTGCTAGAAAATAGTGTGTTGTGTTTTTAGTTAATAGCCAATGAAAAGTTTTGTAGATGACATATTCACATTAGGAAAAGACTATAAAGGTCTATAAAAGACTATAAAAGACTATAAAAGACTATAAAAGTAAAAGGGCCATAAAGTGATTCTTCTTCACCACCTACCAGAGTTCGCTCTTTGATCCCACTGCTACATCTTCAGTGGTTTTCCGTAGTTTCACTCTCTTGCCTGTTTTGGGAGTGACTGGTTGGTTTTCCTCTTCTTTCCTCTTCTTTCCTCTTCTTTCCTCTTCTTTCCTCTTCTTTCCTCTTCTTTCCTCTTCTTTCCTCTTCTTTCCTCCCGGATGCCTTGGCATTTATCCCTGCTGGCATAGGAGGTTTCCTCAGCAAGTCTCTGTTTTTGTGCTGGTCTGGATTTATTTTCCCTGTGTGATGCTTTTTCCTGGAACAGCTTCTGAGCTCTGCTGAAGGTGGCTGGTAGATGGTCCTTCACGGCTGGGTTGTCCTGCCACACTGGTGCTGCTGATGCTCTGAGACATTTGCTTTTGAGTGAAGCTCTTCCTGTCCAGCAAGAATTAGCAACTAAGATTTCCAGAGGAGAAACTCCCACGGCATGTTTCCATTTGGACTGAGGTGCTGTTTCCAAAGTTGCATAAGAGAAAGGTTGAAAATGGAAAATTTGGAGGGCAGTTTTAACCACCCCACAAAGTCTGCTGGTTTGAATCTCTCGTCTTCACACACCTCTGTTTCAGAAATGGCTGTTGTGCACTGCTGGAATGTCATTGGTGTTAAACCACTGAAAACTCTGATACTACAGGCTACAAAGAAATCAGTGGTTTCACTGACCCAAGGGAAAAAAAGGGAGAAACTCAGTCTGTAGGTGGGAGTCAATGGGCATGTCAAGGTGAAGGGCAGGTAGTAAAGAAGTTTCCTCCATTGTCCTCCTAAAGTCCAGGCCTGGATGCTGGCTCAATGAGGCTCAGGATGGGTGATTGCAAACACTCAAACAAGCCAGATTCTAAAATAATCATGAAACTGCTTAAAAAGCAGAGGGCTACCACAGTGAGTTTTCATGAGCCTTGACCTTCTTTTCAAGCTTTACTCTTCAGCCTGAATAGACAGAAACATGATTTTTTTGCACAGAAGAATGAAAAAAAATCATACAGACTCAGACCAAGGGTCCAGTTGACTTAATATCCTGTCTGCATCAGTGACCAGCAACAAGTGTCTAGGAAGAGAAGCAAAACATGTACTGATACTTTCCTGCTATGCTCTCCCAGCCTTCAGCTGTTCTATGCCATAAATTGTATTTAATAAGCCTTCACCAACCTCTTTTTTTTTTTTTCCATGGATTTATGGAATTGTTTCTGCGACTTATGTGAAAGCCTAACTACCAAAACATCCCATGGGCTCTGTGGTTTAATTGCAATTTACAGAAAACAGAGCCTCCTTTTGCTTGTTTTGAGGCAACGCCTGGTAACTGCATTTGGTGCTCTCCAGGTCTCATAGGGTGTGAGAGAGCTGACGGTCGCTGCCTGGTGGGCACCTTCCCTGGAGCCCCACTGAGGCTGCACCATCTGCCCTGATGGTCTCCTGTCTACCTGAACCCAGGAGCCCCCATCCCATTGTCACAGCAGCCCAGTAAAGCCACTGGATACCTACCATACATGAACTGCAAAGCTGCTGGGGTTGCTCATTCCAGGAGGAGGTCCTGGGTCATTTGTCCTTGTCCTTGTCTGTGCACAGCCTGGTTTGGACCTTTGCCTGTTCTTCTCCTATCCTGGTGTGCCCTTGCTGTTCTGACAGAGTTGCTGGGAAGTTGGGAAAAAGCCTGAAAAACTTGGAGTGAAAATGTGATGTGCTTGCTGTTAAAGAGTATCTGCAAAATATTTACAAACTATTTAAGCAGTTGTCAAGCACTTTGGGAACAATTTATCAGCAGTCTGTCTCCCAGCTCTTTTGGGAGAGAGGAAAATGTCTGTCATTATCCTCATTTAACATCAGCAGAGGCTGGGATGTCGCATGAGCATGTGTCTAGATGGTAGCAGCATTGCGGCAGTCTTCTCCTCTCCCCAGCCCTGGCCCAGACACCAGACTCTTCGCCCTCTCTGACTGCAGCATGTGGTCAAAAAATCACTAAAATACTTGGGTTTCAACCGCAGGTATTACATCAAAAATACAAAACAAACACCAAGAACCAAACACTGCAACAACAGTGATGTTGGATCTCAATTGGGATCCAAATTTTGACACTTAACATTTCTACCTATATGATACGGTGAATTTCAATGATAGATTCAAATGCAGAGCTGGAATTGTCACCAAAATGTATGCCCAGGACTCTCTCTAGGACACATAACTAAATAGCAGACAATGGATTAATATTATCCACACTCCTTAATCTGGCATGCCTTATGGCAGTAACTAGAAATTACCATTAAAATGGTATTTCTAAGGTCAGGGTTTCCAAACCTTCTCTCCCAAAGAACATAACTTTTTTTAATAACCATTTTGGAAAAAGTGTTACCCACACTTCTGGCCATCTATAAGGAAAACACCTATAGGATGTTTGAATTTTTGCATAGTAACAGAACTTTCTAGTCTCACTGTTATAAAATATTGACAATAATGCAGAACTTGGTGAATACATTTTCTCTGTCTGTCTGCTGGAGCTTAGGGACAGACCAGTATTGCTTCAACGTATGTGACCCTTGTTTCCCTTCGCCGATGCAGCTCACAGGGCTCACCCAAACACAAGGGAGTGAGTCGAGGCTTTCCTCCCACAGGCTGGATGGAGAGAAAGGCGGTGTGGGGGGGAGGCTGTTCTATTTTTAGCTGCCTGAGACACGCAGACCTCATGGTGATGGGGGGACGAAGACAGATAATTACATAATAAGTCTTACGAAGATCTGCTATTTTAGTCTATCTGGCTTCTTCCTTATCTCAAGTGCTGTACTAGCAGTTCCTGCTATGAGTGCCCATAACCAAAATATAACGTGTTTTCCTGGAATTCATTCCATGAAGTAATAGCCTATTTAATGCGTGGCCCTTCTCCATATGCTGCTCTTCCTGGCTAATGCTTACAGCTAGGTACTGCTGCCATGGCTGTATGGGTACCGCCACATCTGTTGTAGCCCCACAAGAAAAACCCTGGGGTGAGCAAAAGAAGGTCATTAATGACCAGGGACCAGACCACTTTTGAGCAGACTGTCAAATACTGAGGTTACTTCCTCCACCCCAGTGCTACCACCCCTATCAAGGGGAAGTGTTTTAGACAGAAAATGCACCTGAAAAAAAAACCAAAACCTTTCCATCACTAACTTCAGCTTCTGTAGCCAATACACCCTGGGTGCTTTCACACTGTTGTGACCCAAAATGCACCCACCTGGCTGTCTGCAAAGGCAGCCTGGGGCAGGCAGGACCTTGGGCTTAGTCTCTTCCCTTCCACAACAACTGTTTCTCAGGTTTTATTAAAATTTCTCACAATTGATTTAGGGATTTGGTATCATGCCTGAACCCCTGGCTATGTCCCACTGAGCCCATCTCTACCCAAAGTTTGCCATGCATATCTCCGCACCTACTTCATGGGGGTTTTTTTTGCCAGTAAAAAACGCGTTTTCCCAGTTCCACCAGCAGCAAAAGAGGGGAGCAAAAAGCAAGGAAGCTGTTTTCTAGGCAAAGAACAAGGGCAGCTCTAAGGCCATTTAGTGTCATTTTCCAGGGAAAAGCCACACGTTACTGCCATTTGAAGCAGCAATATCTTTTAAAAATCCAACCTTTTATTCCCATGCTGCTCTGAAGCGCTCAGAGGAAACAAGCAGATTTAAAAGGAGGCAGCAAACAGCAGCTCCCGGGAATGTGCTGTGCCACATGCCGCAGGGGTGCTCTTGGATTTCAGGTGACGCAGAGGCTATATCCAGCTCCCAGGCTTCGGGGAGAATGGAAACACTTCTGGCTGGTTAATAACAAAGGGCTGAACTCCAGCCATCTGAGTGCAAGCAACTGGTTGGTAGTTTGGGGAGAAACCAGAAACTCTGGTTGCAAAGGTTTTGGTTGTATTGCACGTGAACTGCAATGGATTTTTTAAAACTTGGATGAAAGGTGTCTCTATTTTTATACAGCAGAGTGAAAGCATTAGGTATCTGCGGCAACATTTAGTCCGAAGGAAAGTGAAATTGAATCTGAGGGACATAATGAGAAAGTGTCTCGCAAAGCACGATCCAGAGGAAAAGCAGCAGGGATCATTGCCTTCTAAAATGTAATTTTTAAGATGGATATGCAACGGAACTGAAAGCTATGGTATAGCTAAAAGCTATTGTGTAGTGGAGGCATGCTGCTTTTGGGGGGGAAAGACACGGGTGTTGGCATTTTTAAAGCATGACATGTACAGACCATTAAGTGAGAGAGGAAAGTTCTACTAGTGTCAGCTGAAGCTTGGAAGAGTTGCACAGAAGAGAGCAGCGAGTGGGAATAGCATGGGGAAAAAATAAAGCATGGAACAAAAGGAAGCAGGATGAAAAATGCCTGAAACCCAGTCTCTTACACAGGCTCTGTTTTGCCTCGTGCTTTCCGCCACCCAGTCTAGATTTATCCCCCTGAGGTCCCACAAAAATGGTGCTTAGAGGTTACAGAGCTATTTTCTTGGGAGAAAAATCTTCAATACGCATCTGTGGTTGAGCCCATTTTATGTTGTATGTGGGGTTTCTCAACTGCTTTTGTTAGTATAGGAGATACTGAAGACGTGTAGCACTCTTCAGTCTCAGTTACTCATAAGCTACAACTATGAGTCCTGGAAAAAGTATCTAGCACTACTTTCCAGACTGTCCTGCAGCCCCTGGTACTTTGTTATACCTGGACACTTTATTTACATTCGGATTCAAAAATGCTTGGTGCTTGCTACCAGATGAACAAGAGATACCTTCAATTACTGGAGCTGCAGGTGATAGATGAGTTCAATTTCTTCTGCAGAATCACAGCTGATGATAACTTTTGCTGCAGCCACCAAAAAGGACAGAACTGGCTCCTAAAAATCTTGTTGCTACAAAGCAGCTTGGAAGAAAAATATTCAATCCTGTAAAGAAGGAAAATTACTTCTTTTTTTGCTGTGGCTTTGAAAGCTTGCCTTTGAAATACTAATAGTAATATGGAAGCTACCAGCAGGTCATTAACTGTGAGGTGTACAGGCAAATTAAGTTTTTAATCAAGATGCTCCTTGGTTGTTGTGCTCTATATCCCAGGAACTGATGTGCTTTGCCAAGGCTGTCTTGCCACTTAGGGTGCTGTTACCACATTATTGCTGCCCTTAATAAGTGGTTGCCATCACACCAATGGGAAGTGTGCTGGCAGTGATGAGGAGGAGACAAAGGGCAGATGAAGAAGATAGACAAAATTCATAAAAAGGCAGCAAGAGTACTCTGCTGCTCTCATGTGTCTGCTATCAAGAGCTGATTCTTCACCCAATCTGAGTATTGGTGGCCATACTGCTAGAGGGTCATGGATGAGAAAGCAGTAGGTATAGAAAATGTAACTGTTAATAATAGTTACTGATTTTTCCACTAATTGTTTTCAGGGTCTTTTCTGCAGCTCACTATTAGTTGTGTTCAGAGACGGAAGGGAGTTTATCAAGAGAAAGACTATGTGCTAATTGAAGAGCAATCAGTTCTCTAAACCCAAACATTTTTGAAGTGGTGCGTGTCTCTCTGTTCCTAGTTTCGTGTGCTCTGACCCACAGGAGAACCTATAGTGGCCGCACAACCTAAAAGGGAACAGAAGTAAGAAAAAGTTGAAATCAAACTGCTGGTTCAGTGCTGTGCTCCTTCAAGATTATTTGAGGTTTTTTTTTAATATAATCTATTATTCAAGCATATTGCCCAAAGAGAAGCAATGTTTCTTTGGGGATTACCAGAGCCCCCTTCTTATCCATTTTTAACTGGTAAAAATGGAAACATTGCTCCAGGTGTGTCTCAGGATCCCATCTGTTACCTAACGCTGAGAGATGGAGGAACTGCAGGTCAAAGTTTGAGCTCAGCTTCCTGTGAGAATGCAGAGCAGAGATCCCTTAAACACATTAAAACTTTGCATTATGTGGATTGTTTGTCTCCCAGTTCTCATTAAAAACTTCTTTTAGAAGTCTTTACATCTTAAAAGCATTCTTCCTTGGTTTCTGTGCTTCCTCACTGAAGGTAACAGAGTCAATTGCATTCATGGTTTGTCAGTTCTCCTTTTTTTCATTTTTCCTTCTGCTGTTTTCCAATGCTCTTCCAAACATAGAAAATTTTTGAAAAGCTGCAGCATAACAAAGCAAACTGATGGAAAAGGATCCCTGGGCCATGTAGCAGAGTGAAGGGGGAGGGAAAGAACACAACAGAAAATCGAACCTTTTCTGCTTTGCTGGAAAACAAACAATGCTGAAAAATATCTCTTCAGAATAGAGTTTTCTGCATTCCTTTTTCTTTCATGAAAAAAATGAATAAAAAATTAAATTCTGTCTCCAGCTCTGGTCCTGGTCCATGAAATCTCAGCCCCCTTAGAGTTTTATCAAGAGCAGTTTGACAGTCAGTCTTAAAATGCTGACGGCCTCACACAATTCAAGCAGCTGAACTAAGCTTCCTAGTTACATTTTTGCAATATATCTGTATGTATATATATAGCATTGAATACTCAATGGCTATTTGCCTAGTGGAAAAGAGAATGGAGAACACATGGGCCAGATTAATAGCGAAAAAAAATGGACTATTTTTTCTTTTCCTTCTACTGGCTTGGTTCCACCTACTTTGATGGAGTTATTAATTACTTATGTTGCCATGCAACAGATATAACTAGCAGAGTAGGACTAAGGTAAAGGAACAACAGGCATTTCAAGTGTATGGAATGGTTTGGGGGGGGGGGAGGAGAGCTTAAAAAAATGTAGAAGGGAGTGTATTCAGTAAAATTGTGCCTGAAGATCACTTTTCTCTACAATAAGAAATAAATGAGCAGGGACAGTATCCCCTTCTTCCTCTTCTGCTGCCTGGGGCGGGGGCAGACCCTGGAGCCTCGCCTCTTTGGAGAAGGGCTCCAGGGTAGCTGTCTGCTGAGGAGGAGCTGTACATTGAAGGGAAGGGAGCTCTGGAGGGAGGCATTGCTTTCATTTAAATGGCAAAAGTAGAAAAGCTACCCTGAACCTTTCAGTTTTTGTTTGCTCGGCTACAGAAAAAAGGCAGAGTTGACTCATGGGTTGTTAATTGTCATTGATGGGTAAACAAGAAAGAAGCCAACCTGGCTGAGTTATTTGTGACTTTTTTTTTTTTTTCCAGTTCACTTGATCTGGAAATCAGTGAGAAGCAATAAATAGAAAGCCATGAGGTTATCATTCACAGAGTTGCTTTTCCTAGTAGAACCACACTTTAAATCAGCAGGACTGTCACCCTCCTGACATGGCCAGGCTGTAAATAGTCATCTGTTCACTTGGGGTGCAGAGGAGTAGTGAGAGAGGAATGACCAAAAAGCTTTCCCAGAAATATGCTGCCATGAGGATTCATTTGCTAAACAGTGGCTGTGCCAATACTCTGCTCTGCCAGCCTTGTACCTCTATTGAAATGTCTCCACTGATTTATTCTTGGCATCTGCGTTCTTGTGTGTGAATTCTGCATCTTTCTTTATTTGCCTTCAAGATCTATGGACCTAGGCTGAATTCTACAGGATGCAATGGTGCGAGGCAAAGTCCTTTCCTTTTTTTGGCTACTTTCAGTGTACTTCTCTTGTGCTTCAGAAAATACATAGTGGTTTTTTGTGGTGTGTGTTTTTTTCAAGTTAGTAAAGCTTTATTCACTGCAGGAAATAGCTTGGGTACTGGCCTTTTGTGATGCATGTGACTGGTCCTGTTTGTTTGGGCTGGTGTCTGAGGATTAAGAGATTTGGGAAAACTCATTTGCTCTTTCATTCTTTCATGATCCTCTTAGTTGCTTTGGCTGGTTTTCCACCTACCCAAAGCCGGAAGATGGAAAAAAAGATGTGACTCATTACACTGTGCTCCTTACAACCAGCAAAACCTTGTCCTGCTGCCACTTGTCCCTTTGCAAGAACCAGCAGAACTCCTGTTTGATGGGCTTGCACCCCCATCTGGCTTTTTCCTAGCTCTGCTTTTGGACCTCATTGTAATATTGATATTGCGTGCTTCACACCAGCTGAAAAGACAGCTTCCAATTTTTTTTTTTCTACTATGCTATTGTACAGCTGCTAGATAGGCCCTGTCAGGAAACACAGTTGTATATTTGCTGCTAAATTCATCACAGCTGCTGCTTCGAACACATAGAGAGAAGTTTCTCTTCTTTGGCTCATACATCCACAGTCAGAAGTCCACTTCTGCTGAAGATCAGTAGAAACCACTTGCACATCCAGAGATTTTTATTATCAGATGCTGTTATGGGTTTACAGCAAACATAGTCAACATGCAAGTTGCTTGTTCCTGTATCTAAGGCTGTGATTTGCTTTTTATGCAAGTAAACCTCCTTGCACAAACATCTCCTAGGAGAATGGGTGACCAAGCTGCTGGGAAAACAGCAAAGCCTGTCATCGGTGGGGTTTGCTGCATTGTCAGCACAATTCCTTGAGGTTCTGCCTCTTTCCCCGCTGGTGTGATGGCACAAAGTGATTTTGGTAGCTATTCTTCATGGATGTAGTCGTGGAAAAGCGAGCCCTTGGGCATAAACTGCAGCTTCGCCCACCTGTGCCCCCCTCTCAGGGACACCCGTGGTACCCTTTAAAGTCTTCTCGGATGCGATTTCGGAAAACACTAGGTGTCATCAGTGAGGTTTCTGTTTCCAGCAGCAACATCTGCATTCGAGAACCCACAGCAGTGCTGTTGAGAGAGTAATTTGCCCAGGATCATGATGCGTTTTTATAGTAAAGCCAGGAAGAGTCGCTGAAATCTCCATCCCAGACAAGTCTAGCCAAGAGCTCAGGTTGTCCAGTAAAAACCATGTCAGGATTAGGTTTGATTTTTTAAGTGCATAGAAAGCTACTTTTTAAAGCCCACTTTTATGAAGAATGAAAACATTATTAAAATACCAAGTGAAACAGAATTCTTCCTTTATTTGTTTTTTAGTTATCAGTTAGATCTTATTGAGGATCTTTTTTTTCCTTTGCTCTCTGGTGCTCTTTTGCCTCTCTTCATGAATCTCTGCCTGTTTGCAGTACTGTGTCCCTAAAATAAGATGGGAATTACCTTGTTCAGAGAGGCTATTTTGTGTCATCGAGATGTGAACAGCAGTGCTCCTGCAGAGCTCAGCATCCTGGTCTGAGAAGAGTTTTCTGTCCCTAGAGAGGGCAGAGAACTCAATAAAGAGCTGATTCAAAAAAAAAAAAAAAAAAGACACATACGAGAAGCTGAAGCTGTCCCAACAGCTTTCAAAGAAGTTAAAACTTCTCAGGCAGGAAAAAAAAAATCTCCTTTTTTCTTGTGTCCTGAGTTCTCCAAACCCCAGAGAAGAAAAGGGGCTTTATTTGACCATAAGGAGGTGGCCACTTTTTTCATTTTAGGGAATGATCCTTTCTCTTTTTCTCTCTCTTGGTCATCTCCAGTGCTAAGATTACAAGCATCAAGGTGACAGCCAGAAAGAGACAAACTCCAAAAAAAGAAAAGTATTTTCTTTTCTATTTTCTACTTCTTTTTCCTAGACCTGTATGTGTACTATTAAAACTGAAAATAAGAGTCTCTTTCAGTACACTCTAGGTAGCCAGGATTTTTTTTTTTTTTTTTTTTTTTTTTTTTGGAGAACCGCTCTCTGAGCTGCTAGGAATGAGGGAGTTTCATCTGTTTGTGTTTAGGGATTAAACTCACCACAGATGCTCCAGATCTTCAATTCTTCAATTAAGTTCTTGCAGGTGTCAGCTGTAGTGGCACTAAAGACTTCCAAATCTTGGCACCCACACAGTCTAGCCATAATGGTAGTTCAAACACCTCTATAACATCACATTTCACAAGAGAGAGTGTACTCTGGTCTAGGAAAAATCTTTTTTGCCTCCCTTCCAGCTTCGGCAATATCTTGGACTCCCTTTATAAAAGGAGTGGGGCTCAAGTGGAAGCATCTATAACATTAAGGTCTATATTTAAGCTAAAATCTTGTCTAGCATCTATGAAACCAAAGCAGGCTCTCTTCACAGTCTGAAAAGCAAATGTATGGCCTAGTCCAGTTCCCTTTAGCTGGCTGGCGCAAATCCTGGATTACACTGTAGGAATATGCTTAACTCAAGAAAAAGCAAGAAGCCATTCAGGAAATTGCAGCACATGAGGGATTAGCTGTGAGCAGAGGAGATGGCAGCATCTGTGGGAGAGAATGCTGAAACGCCTCAAATAGGAATTGGCAAAATAAAGCTTCGAAAATAGCTTTCTGTTATGGTTAAGCAGAGAAGCAGGTTTTGGGCTGACCCTGCCACGTAGAACATTGTAGCTGACATGATCCTGCATCGTGCTCTGCAGTTAGCATCCAGTATCTGTAGCTACTTCCTAACTAAAATGGTTTCAAACCAGCAGTGTTTTCCTCCCCATCTGACGAAGAAGCAGATTTTATCCCACAGTTTGCTTCACTTCCCCAGCCTGACCGACGCTCGGTGGTAATTTTCAGGCGTGTGTGCTGCTGAGCACTGGCTGTGCTGCTCGAAGCCAGAGGGAAGGTGGCCAACGTGGCTCTGAAAGTGACTGCAACTGAGCACTGAGTTTATTTCAGAAGAAGGTCCATGTTTCTGAATGACAAGGGATTGTAAAAAAATCATGCTTCACTGTTGACATTTTGACCTCTGTTGTAGAGCTGGGCATTTTCTCAGTTCTTTGCCCTTACCTCTGTCTCTGATTCAGCTCTCAAGATAGTCCTTCACTAACCATGTGCCTTACAAACCACTCTTCTTTTAACAAGAGCTGCACAAAAACTATTGTGGACTTATAGGATGCATTAGCATTGCATTTTCTCATCTGTTTTTTTCTCCTTTAAGTTTAGCTGGAATAGTTTTTTGTTTGTTTGTTTGTTTCTCTTGCTCTGAACTCTCTATCTACAGGGATGATGGGGTTACCCCTCGATTAAGTGTCCCAGCTGGAGAGCAACAGGCACTGGAGTGAACCCAACAAATTCACCTACAAACCCGGTGATGTCTCCTCCTCCACCCCCACACAGGGCACACAGGTAGGAGGCTTTGCTTCTCTGATTTTCATCTGCTTCCACATCTACAGCCTGTTTCCCTTCTCCCCCTACGTTGTTTCCATCCTTTAGCAGTTAAAAGCAATAAAGAAAAAAAAGCTAAAAGCCCTATGTCATGATCCTCCTCTTTTCTCAGTGTTTTTCTAGTGAGGTATCGCTGCTTCTAAAGTAGGTGTAGCTTTACTCATCTGCAGAGGAAATAAGGCAGTTAGCTACCTTTAAAGGTGCTCAAGATCCACTTTTGAGGAACACCTCAAAAAGGGAAAGGGAGGATTTATTTCAATCCCTTTTTCCCTTTATCCACTCCAGGAGACCACTGGCCCTTGAAAGAAAGGCCCATAACCAACTGTCAGCACACTAACTCCACCCGGCCCCCTTCGAATATTAATTTTAATACTTTTTCCTTGCTTTTAATTTAAGCTGCAGGGAATTTATGGACATTTATATGCATGGCCTATATGTGTCTTTGAGTGGAAATGAAAGATGGGGGCAAGCAAAGAGGTAGAGAGTAAACACTGAGAGCCCAAGGGATGTTTTCTTACATCACCAAGGACCTACAGCGATCTTTCCATTACATCCCTTTCATCCTTGGATCAGCTATTATTAGAATAAAGGAACACAGAGCCTCCTGTATCCATTCCATAAAGGATGCTAATAAATCTTGTTTGGTTCCTTGCTGTGCAGTGCCATTTCCCAGTAGAGTAAACCCATTATTGCACCGGTGGCTGTTGACCGTGTCTTTGGCAGATGGTAGTGGAAGCAAAATGCTGTCCTTCTGCCGTGGGATCATTTTCCATTCATGGTGGGGTTGTGTCCAAACACACGTGAAAGCAGCACATGGAGACTCACACTCCCTGCCTACACACTAGCTTAAGTCAAGCAGCAAAACTAACCCCCGGTTTGTGTATAAATAGAATTGGATATAAAATCCCAATGCCGTTAGCTTACACAAATTGTGTATGCCAATCAGTCTGAAAATTCTTTCCAAGCAAGCAAATCCTCCGTAAATCTAAGAGATAATCAAATACAATGTCTTGTGGTCACTTTACACCGTCGGTGACCCCATCAAAGCATGCCAGTGCTTTGCCAAAATCCATGACTCTGTTTGCAAACTTGAGCTGTTCCAGAAAGTCTGTGCACCTGATGGAATGTTACTTTTAATAAAACTCCTGCTTGCTTTAGTTCCTCCTTCTAATTTAGCTAGGGTCAAGCCAGGTTTCTAGCCACTGAAATGAAGTTGAATGTGAAGAACGATAGCTACAGGGATGATACACCCTGTATCTTGGTTTTAGCTAGAGAAATCAATGCCTCCCAAAGACATGGCAAGATGGAAAAGCCATAAACTAATAACTTATTCTCAATATTTTAAATGTTTCAAGGACTATAGCAGGAGGGTTGGAACTAAATGATCTCTAAGGTCCCTTCCAAGGAACTAAATGATCTCTAAGGTCCCTTCCAACCCAAAACACTTTATGATTCTATGACTAAAGACTATCTTCAATGTCACAAACTTTTAAGACAAAGCAAAAATGCAAAATTATTCAAGGCCATTCCTGTCTGAAAATAGCTGGTCTCCAAAACTGACTAATGTGTATAAAGGGCAAGTGCATTGTTATTCCTGATAACAGATACAATAGGTTCAAGTTTTATCAATGCCTGCAGACAGGATATCAAAGCACCTCATAAGGTATTTGCCAGACTTTTTGTCTTGGCCTGAACAATCCCAATTCACTGATGAGTAATTGCAGCTTTCTGCTGGGAAGTTGCAAGGCTGTGTGAAAAGAAGCACTTCTGGTTTTGCTCTCTGGTTTTGCCCCTAAGGAGCAAACCCACATCACAACCGGCAGGAGACACCAACCCTTCAACACATTAAGGGAGATGTTTAAGAGAGTGAAACACTCCCTATGGCTGAAAGGACCAAGTCCCGGTTCCCAAGCCACATCCAACCATGAAGAGGTTGGCTAGCGATCACCAAAGGCACATACTGAAATGAATACCCAAAGCTTTTTTCCAGATTCAGAAGCTTTTTTTTCTGATTAAGAATCAGGAGGTCACGGTAAGTTTGATGGGCCAGGCTGCTCTTATTTGGAGACACTCTCCCTTATGAGGAAAGGCTGAGGGAGCTGGGTCTCTTTAGCTTGGAAAAGAGGAGACGGAGGGGTGACCTAATTAATGTTTATAAATATGTGAAGGGTGAGTGTCAGGAGGATGGAGCCAGGCTCTTCTCTGTGACATCCAGTGATAGGACAAGGGGCAATGGGTTCAAGCTGGAACATAGGAGGTTCCACTTGAATATGAGAAAAAACTTCTTTACAGTGAGGGTGACAGAGCACTGGAACAGGCTGCCCAGAGAGGTGGTGGAGTCTCCTTCTCTGGAGACATTCAAAGCCCGCCTGGATGCGTTCCTGTGTGATCTGATCTAGGTGTTCCTGCTCCGGCAGGGGGATTGGACTAGATGATCTTTCGAGGTCCCTTCCAATCCCTAACATTCTGTGATTCTGTGAACTGAAGATGTTTCAGAAACTGCACTTAAGTTGAGAATTTCGTCTGGGGGTAAGAAGGGGGTCTACCTGTATTCGAGCAGTTGGCAAACTCACAATGCATTTTATTTAAATTTGATTTCTCCTACAGCAAGCCAGCTTGTGTTATGCAGCCTTGTTCACTGCTTTCCTATTCTGCTCATACCATGCAGTTTTTTCTAAACAGACCAAACACCATCCAGAAAAAATCAGTGAGGTTGCCTTGTCCTAGCTGCTTTGAAGGTTGCTCCAGGATTTCAGCCCTCTGGTGGCTGCAAGGCTTACAATGCCCAGCCTTAATTTATTTCACCTTCTCTCTGGGCTAAGAATACTCCCTGGAGTTATTTATCATCAAAAAGAAGAAAACGGGGGTTTTTTGCATTAGTACAGCCAGTGGGATACATAAGACTTCCCATTTCAAAACTTACCCAAGTAAGTCCTCCTGCAGCTCCATACATCCCTTCTCAGTGCTGTTACACAGACTTGTGCATTTCTTTGAAATTTCTGTTTGGGAGTTTCTTACCAACTTTCTTTTTTTTTTTTTTTTTTTTTTCTTGTAGAGACATCTCTATTTCTCTCTATATATGTTTAATAGCTTCCCAAGCAGTCCTAGATCTGCTTTCCTGAAGTGCGGGGAGACAAAATCTACTTCATTTCCATAGTCTAGCAAAGGGACTCTCCAATCCGGGAGAGCTACAGAGTAAGTCCTACAGCACCTGTTTTTAGCCAATATGTTTCATTTTGTCCTACTTTTCATTCATACCTGTATCTGCCTCCATCATATGAAAAGCTTCTTTACAGTCCTGCATATTTCTGGCTTTGCAATAACTACGTATGGCTGTTAGGCTTGCCTTTTCCCCCACACATTTGCTCTGAATTTGGACCATCACAAGTGACTGATTACGATCCCCGCCTGCTGGCGATGCCCACAATTTTGGTAGTCACGGTCGGGCGTGCCCACCTTGCCCAAAGCTGCTCCAGCCCCAGGAGGCAGCTCTGGTGATGAGAGCTGTCCCTGGCGATGCAGGGACCTGCCCCAGCCCCTGAATCAGCACCTATACGGGGATTAAGGCATTCCTGACATGGCAAATTCCCTAGGAAATCACTCATCAGGTCGGCCAGAACACGCAACTTGTGCAGACGGACTGCCCAAATCATTGAGGAGAGATTGGGGTTGGGGAGTTATGCAAAAGCCTGGCTAGACAGATCCAACAAAAGAAAAAACATAAGCCCACACCCTCCGTCTGGCAATCCTGATGACTGAACAACAGTGGAAACAGAGAGCTGTGCTCCTTACAAGGAGCTGTGTGCATCCATCACTATCTTTCTGGTCCTTTGAAGCCCTCGCATTTCCAGTGACAGGAATAAAAGGCTGGTCAATATTCGTCACTAGAATGAAATGCCAGTTTCCTGCCATCACTCATCCTTTACCTCTTCCTTTCTCACTGAGTAGATAAGGAGGCGGCTCTACTCCAGAAGGATCTGTTTGCTTGATGAGGCATTGCAGACAGAATGCCCGAGGCTGTAAGTTTAACGCTCCAGGATGGGATGAGGTGTATTGTTCTCGGCAGTCAAGCTCTGATTTGTGCAAGAAGGAAAAAAAGTAATTTCTCATGCTGTTTTCCCCTCTTGTAATTACAGATGGTTAGAAGCACTTTTTTATTTTCAAAAGTTTTGGTGAGGCATGGAAAATGTGCTCTCTTCTCTCAGTTTGCAATCAACTACACTGATCTTTTTCTTAGTTCTAATGGCAGCTATTGTGAAATAACTCTAATTAGCCTGGTCCTGGCACGTATTTTGGCTTATGATGTTTTTAAGTGTTTTATGGTATGTATGTACTGTGTACACGATGGATTATTTTCTTAAATCCCTCATCAATTTTTTTATTCTTCTGCCCTTCCTGTCAGCTAAGCAGAGATAACTGCATCTGGATGTAAATTTTATGGGTGGAGAGGGAAGGAAAAGAGGAGGTGGAGGGGCGAAGGAGCAGAAAATTGTTTTGCAAAAAAGCCTCTGGGCTGGAGCCATGCTTTTGTTTGAAAAAAATAGATGTATACCCAGTGACTGCTAGTGTTAAAAATAATATAATGGTAATAATCTATGAGAAAGCTGAAGTTATAGGTCATGTAACTATTAATGAAAAGCTCCTATGACTCTTAAGTGCCCTTTGCACCATGTTTGGTTCATGTTGTCCCAGTCCACAGGGTTTGTGGGATGAGGGAAACCAGCCCATAGAGGCTAATCTGGTAATTCTTCTGTGTGCCTCTGTCTCCCCAGAAAATTGTCGTTAATCCAGTGGCTAGTCCACTGAGAAATGGGAACTGATGTTAGCATCGCCGCCCTGGCAGAGGCAAGCCTGTGAGCAGGCTGGGGAGGGAACGGGAGAGCAACCTGCTCAGGGTTGTGCCCCATGCAGGGATGCTTTTTGAGATTTTTCCCTGCTAGGCCTGGAGTGGTGGAAACCCTGCCCACAGAGGAGAGGTGAGACTATTTTTATAGACACTTGTGCTCACACTTTGTTGGGTTATTCAGATAGTGCCACGGTGAAAACAGTAACGCTCGCAAGTTCCTGGTGTTGCAAGCTATATGAGGTAATACAGAAATATTTCATTCATTTCCAGGGATCGGTTCACTGGCCCTTTTCCAGCAGCACTGTAAACTTGTAAAACTGATGGATCGGTTTCCCAAGGGTCTTTATTACCAAGACTGGAACAACCTTGTGAACTATTCAGACCATGCAAGATGCTTAAAATAAGCTTACAATTACTGTTCCCTAGGGTTTTGTGCTGGGCTTCTTTTCCCAAAGACTCTTTTCTGTCGTATTTAGCACAGGAGAATTGGACATGACTTTCTTGGGGCTTATGTCTCTCAACAGGAAAAGGGCACTTCTGAATGAAATGAAGCGCTACCTCTCCCTTCCTCAAAGGCCAAGCCCACTGCAACGAGTGGAAGTTATGTGTCGGGTCGATTTGACAAATCCCCACCTTTGGGATGACTTGGATCTGGTTCCAATGAGGCTTAGCATAAATGTGTGTATAACTGAGTTTCAAATATAGTTCTGCACGCGAATTAAATGCTACGAAACACTATTATTTTGACTTTTGTCAGACAAAATCCAAACTGGTGCGTGCCTTATATCTCTCTCAGATGTTCTGCTTTGCTGTCCCCGTCCTTCCATGTCATTCAGGCAACTGGTTCCAGAGTCAAACAGCCTTCTGTTTGCTGATGTGTGGAGCACAGACCAGGTACATCACCTGGGATACAGGATTAATGTCATTTAAAAAAAAAAAAAAGTTAGGGGGGGATTGCCTTTAGAATGATTGTATTTTTGAAAGATGAAATAATATTTAGATACTTATAAAATAATAATATGTATATAACAAGGCTATACTGATAACTTTTTTTTAAGCAAAAAGAAAAAAAACCCAAAAAACAACATTGTGCATGCATGCTTCTGGATGATAAAAGCTGTCCACTTCCTTTCCCTTCAGCTTCAGGCAAATAAAAATAAAATGGGAGCAGAAGCAGCAATTTGTTCCCTAGCCCTGCCCCCGGGTGTATAAATAGCAGGCGTCCCTGCACCTGGGGGGGCTGCTGGAGTGCCTGTCATTCCAGAGATCTTTGGCCACCCTCTTATCAAAACAGAAAGGCTGACTTCACCCCTGCTTTCCGCTGATTGGTTTCATGCTGGAAACAGGTAATTGGACAGCTCCCATTGTCCTTGAATTAGCCACCTACTTCCAGAGGTCAAGCAAACAAGCTGAAGGTCCAGAAACTCACTTCAGCTAATTGCTGCCAAAAATTCCTTCTCCTCGAAATGAGCAGGGGCTGGAGTTGTCGCCAGGTGACAAATGTTCTCCAGAGAGAGGGACAGAAACCATCCCAGGCAGGCTAACAAGGGGTATCAAGCTACAGCACCAGGGAAGAGGCGAAATGCGAGACAAAGCCCAGTGCCAATTTTAAACTTGGGAGCTGGAGCCGCGGAAAGTTTCTACTTGATTTTAACGGGCTTTGAAGCCTTGTTCAAGCTGATGGCGGAGCTGAGTAATAGCATGAGGACAAGGCTGCCTGGTTCAATCCCGGGGCTCAGGAGGCTCTGTTTTACATCAAGCACTGGCATGGCCCTTTATTTGCTGAAAGTTTTCTACCAGCATCAAAATTTCCTAGTGGCTTTCTGCTTTTACATTTTTTTAGGAATTAGTTTAGAGGCAATAGGCAGTGGCTAAAATTTTTCATTCTCCCTCCCAATTTTTTTTTCCTTCCACCAGCTTTCTAGCTGTAATTAGTCTCTAATATCTGTTTCTATCATGCAGCACAGAGATGCCGCAGCTACTGCTGCGCAGCCTGGGGCAGGCATTCGATGTGTACACGGTGCCAGCGATGACTGACGCCACCCTTCCATCACCGTCATATTTTCTTTAGAACGAAAGCTTAGAGAGTGAGAGGATTGTATCGCTGTACTTTAGAGGGTTGTCCTCTTATGAAGAGAAGGAAAGTGCAGGCCTGTGCCCGGCTAATCCACTGCAGGCACTTCACACTCCTCCAAAGTGCTGTCAGCTCCTCTTTGTCCCTGGATTGATGAGCCTGACTGCATGTCCCACCTGCAGCTGCACAGATGCTGCAGACTGCACCAGGCAGGGCGTAAAGCCAATTGCATTGGGTCCTGCTTCACTTGCAGTTGTTTATACGTTGTCCATCCTCTATAGGAACTGCCTGATATGTTTTCCCATAGGTGGTTGTAGTAAATAAGCTCTTGGAGAATAACCCAGATATCCACAGTTTTGATTTCCCAATGTCAGGCCACCACGTTGCTAACAGGAGGCATGGATGAGCGATACTTGCCTCTCAACAGCAGCTTTTTCTTTCTTTTCCTCTTTCCTTAATCTGTATAAGAGGGATTTTTACCCTTGCTTTAACAAGCCTCAAACAAACTCTAAAACACTTTTCCCCGTCTTTCTTTTGTTCCTTGTCCTGTTTTGAAACAAATTAATGTTGATGCTGCTAAGTTCTCTGCTTCTGCTGCCTTGCCAATATTGGCATGATAACATTTTGTAACTAAGACATCAGGAAACTTCTCTATATTTTAATCCCAGCTCTCTCTCTTTCCTTGTTCACTCAGATCTTTGAGTGGCCTTTGACTGATGCTGGCTCTGGGCTGAACACCCTGTAGACAGGGCTTGCAGCACTTCTGTGCTTGCGTCCCAGCACGGCTTCTTGGACTCACCAAGGGCAGCTTGTGTCGAACTAACCTCACAGCTTTCTTCATCACTGAGATGTGTCAAATCCCGTTGATCTGGGCTTTAGGACAGCACTTGGTGTTCTGCTCCAATCCTTATGCTGCTGAAGGTCATCATTTTCAGGCAAGGTGAGCAGGAAGGCTGCAGAAGGTAATACTGCAATAAAAAGTACCAGGTGGAAAGGTAGTTAATGGAGTTTATATAAATACATATATATATAATTATATAAACATATGGTTATAAAATTAAAAGGTCTTGGAATCATTCCTGATTAATATTTTCATCAGTAAACTAGGCCCAAAGCTTTTAAGTTTGCTGATGATGTTTGTGGGTGACATAAAGCTGGGAGGTACTATTGGGAGGGAGAAAGATCTGAAAAATGCTATGGGAAGAACAAAAATGCAATGAAGTTAAATTCAGAAGCACATATGACAAAAGCACACATACGGAGATTACTCATCAGTAAGCTGAAAATGTAAGAAAAGTAGCAAGAAAATGAATCACTGGGCAATTCTCAGGTACCTCTGGAGCACTGATACAACTTTCTTTGGAAAAGAAGGAAATGTCATTCTGGGACATGTCAAAAGAGATGTTTCCAGCGGAAACACTAAATCCATTGGCGAAGATGACATGGGTGAGGCGTCCTCAGGACACTATACATGATTTTGATGTCTCATGTCCGAGGAAAATACAAATCTGAACAGGTATAAAGAAAGGCTACTGAGCTCACCAGGAGTGCCACAAGCTTTCCTTACAAATGGAGGGAAGGCAAGCTCAGCTTGTTCTGCCCAGGAAAATGAAGGTTGACAGGGGATATGATTTCCATCTAAAAATACCCGGGAGCGAAACAGTGGGGAGGGAGGAGAACTGTTTAAACTTGTCTGTGACTAAACTTAGTCTGGAAACAAGATGTAGGTTGCTGGCCATTAAAACAAACAGAAGTGAGGACAGCCTTCTGATGGGAACAGCTGGGACCAGAAAAGCACGAGCGCTTTTAAGACGTAAATTTGATTACGAAGAAATACTATAGCACCTTGGGAGGAGGGAAAGGCTCAGGCTCCGTGACATGTTTGTGTGACTCCTGGAACCACCTGGAAAGCGCACAGAGAGGTGGAAGTTTCTGGGATGCAGGATGCTCTTAGGTGCCTATGGTCCCTTCCGTCCCGCCTGCATGTCTTGACTAATGTACAGTGTTTCAGCCCAGAATATTGGCACAGCATGGGTTTCATTCTTCTGCCACTGACACCCAGATCTATGTGGCAGCCAACCTTGCAAAGCCAACAAGGAACTAATGGTTTCATAAAAATAAATCATTGCGACGTAATTCACATATAAATATACCACTAGTGTGTGCAAATTTGGTCCAAATTCTTAAAATGTATAAATATAAGCTTCTCTGGTGCTTTGGGTTTGTTTTTGGTTTTTTTTTTCTCCCCATTCTCCTCTGTCAGTAAAGACCACATGTATTTTATTTACAGTGGGAATAACTATTAGCTGCTTTAATATTTTTTGTGGGCAGCAGATAAAATAAGATCCTCTTGATGTGTTCTCAGATCTTGCTGAGTTGGTTTCATTGGGGTTTTGGGTTTTTTTTTTTTCTAGAGAAATACAACTTTAGAGGTGGTTACAAAGGCCTAGAGAGGTTTCTAGTGAATCAGTGGTTTCAGTAAGAATAATGCAGGGGAGCTGCCTGCTCCCCCTTTGGGACTTCTGTCCCAGCCCATGTGCTGGGCTGCTCCCGACCCGCTGGGCAAAGCGTGCTTCATGCCCCAGCTTGCACCCACTCCCTCCCTCGCTAAGGCAATATATTACATAAACGATTATAGGTGAAGCTGCATCTCTGTCTCCCATGGCACTAATGAATACAAATAACCACAAGGATCACTCTGAATGTTTACCTGTCAAACCCTACTGAATTGGTGCTCATGGTCTATGTCAAACCTAGCTCTGAGACACCACTCAGCAGCCAACGGACTGCAATCAGAGCACACCCAGCCGCGGATTTCTACATTAACCGTGCCCTGCTCTTATGGAAAAGGAAGCTTGAGCAAGCAGTTCACTTCAAGAGGAAAGAGCGTGGATGATTGAAGGTTGAAGGCGTTTCTCCCGTAACATGCTTGGCTCTGTCAAGAATGGTAAATATGAAGTCTGATTTTTTTTTTTTTGTAAATTATTTTTTTCTTCCTGTGCGTTGCTGTGGTTGAAGAAGCAGAAAGGGCTGTGTCAGCCCAGGGTAGGGTAATCCAGTAGTTAGCAGGTTTGCAGGAATTTGGAAGAACTGGTTTCAAATCTTTATCTGACAGTTGATTCTTCACATGCATAAATGTTTATTGCCTCTGGTCACCATCTATAAAATGAGGCAAACACTGCTTCCCAGAGGGGCTGAGGATGAAGCTGTCAAGGCCATGATGTACTGAGAAGCTTCAGATGGGTTTCAGTCCCTAAAACAGGCTGTGTTTAACATGATAAGTATGGAACTGGATTTCCTCAAAAGGCTTCTCGTGTTTCCCAGAATGAAAAGATTTAGTTGCTGTTTCATTGATGAGGCTCGTGGGGAGGAAATGTTTAACCTGCACCATGGGTTGTGGCCTCCACATAGGTGGTCCTTCTTTTACCTGGGAAGAAGGGAATGAACCAGATTTGTCTTGCTTACAGCTTCTCGATGGATGACTAGGCTCTGGATCTGTCTGCTCAGTCACTACAAAGGAGTCCAGTATTAACATACATTTATTTCCTTTGTTTTCTCAATTTACCAAGATTCTGGGGGACATTATAAATAAGGAATATTTTATCAGTAAATATTACTTTTTCTTTAAAAAGAAAAGAACCAATAAAGAAAAATGCTAAAGGGCTGGATAAGCTAAAATAAAGAGGAAATAAAGATACCAAAAAAAAAGACCATCAAACTATTTATAACTTTAAGAGCTTTAATGTCCAACTATCCAAAGTGGGAAGACCAATGCTGCTGATGTTTCACTCTGACAAAAGCCATGGGCCTAAAAACTGTGTGAACTACAGGCAGAGAAGACAAGAGCTACAGAAGCAGGAATGTGAGAAAATGTGCCTGGTGGAGAAACGGGCTGATGGAAAGTGAAGACAGTCAGCACAGCTAGAGGAAGAACAAGGGCTCTAAGGAAAGAAAAAAAAGAGGTGACAAGTAAGAGTAAACATGACCATGGGGTCTTTTTGGCTGACAAAGCTGACCCAAAGTGAATGGGGTGGGTGTAGCCAGCTGGATCCTGACCCCGGGCTGGCTGCTCCATGGTCCACTCTTGGCTCCTCCCATGCGAGGAAGTCTTCGGGCTAACTGGAGTTATTGTGGTGGGCAGGATGTGTGAGAGAGGATGGAATTCAGCACTGCGTATCTTTCCAAACCAGGGACAGGAAAAAGAAAAAACAAAACAAAACACCAAAGCCACAAAATGCCAAACACCAAACAAACAGAAAAATAAAAATGCTTCTGTGCTACTAGTTCCAGGCAGTTTGGGCTTCACCACGACTTGGGTGTAACAACTCTACCCTGTGGCTGTCAAAAGCTGACCACAGCCCCTGCTTCTTGGAAACAGTTAGAACATACCTCATTTATTTTGTTGTTTGGCCAGAGAGCTATCTTGGAACCGGCAATAAGCTGTGAGGCTATAGATGATATTGACATCAGCCTCTTTAGAGAGAGGGTTACTGTATGCTGGTCCCCAGCTGTATGTTGACTGTAAATATTTGCTTTAGGTTTACCTCTGAAAGAAAAGCAAAAGTGAAAGTAACAGAGCAGTAAAAGCACAGCTGGAATTCAGTGCCTCAGCACACTGAAAGCTAATGTTAGATTAACTGCTGCTTAGTTGAGAATCATTTTACCGTGCATTGTTAACCTGTTCATAATTTACAGGCTGCTTTTTCCTATGAGGAGTTCCTTTTTGTGCTTCAGGACCACAGGTGATATTCTCTGCCAGAGCTTTGCAGTGCCCATTATCTGGCACCTAAGGCATTTCATTAGCATTTAAACAAGCCTTAAGTGCCTGAGTAATGTTGAGATAGGCTGTATCTGCCTGGCTAGCTCACTACTGCATTTAATTAATTTCCAGACTTCTTCCTTCCTTGTTCAGAGGGGAAAAATGTAAGCTCTGTCTCAAATCTGGTAGGAAGAACAGGCAAGCCACAGTTCTGGCTGCTGCTTGCTTAACTTGCTCTCTCTCATTTCATTATTCAGCTCTAATGAAAAGCTTTTTCTCAAAGAGAAGACTGTTTGTAAAGTGACCAAGAATGGCGAGATATCAAACTAATGAGTTGCCTCTAATTTCTGTGCCCTGTCTCTGGAGGCAAAGGGAAAGAGATTCATTTGTCACAAACTGCTCATGCTGCAGAAAAGTGACGACGGGCTTAAAGATGAGACTGGGAGCGGCACTGGCCTGGGCGCAATGGGTGGGTACGGTGCAGAGTGCAGGATGAAACTTGCTGTGTTGCCTGCCAGCCAAAGCCTCTCTGCAAGCTCTCCTGTGGTCCTGATGAATGAATGTAACATGGTCTTGAGATGCTCCTCGGTCTAGGAAAACTGAAGGCATTTGAAGAACTGAAGTGGAAAAGGATGTTTTTCACTAATACAGCTAGCTGGCATTCCAGGCTACGACTGCAGGCTATGAGGCCTGGTGAGCTGAGAGCAGGTTGCTACCCAAGCAGTCAGCGCAGGGACACGCTGACCTTGGAGGCAGCATGTGAGTCATGCTGGGGAGTGGGATCCTGGAGATTTTTCTACTGTAATAAATCAAACAGCATGGAAGTGACCTAAGGCCCTCGTGACACAATGAGAAATCCCTGTGCTGGGGAGTTTTTACCTCCATGGATTAAAATCATGTGAGAGAGTCTGTGTGTGTAATGGGGATTTTCAGCTTTGCCTGATTGGAGATACTTAATAGGAAAAGAGCAGAGTAAAGAAGAAAGGTTTGTGAAAGAGTACTTTGGCTACATTAGTGTGGGGTTTAGATGCTTTTGGTTTTGAGATGCGGTTCGAGATGCATTTGGCCTGGTCCTGGCAGCTGAGAAGATAGATACACAGCTCAGAGAAAGGATGTTAAAATACCCCTGCTAAAGTTTGTGTAACTAGGACCTAGCTGGACCCAGTCTTATGCACACCTGGGCACTCGGGGCTTGGTTCTCCTGCCCCAGCATCACCTGCAGTCTGGGGGCCCCCAAGCTACTCAGGGTAGCAGGTGCGGGCACCGGCACAGCTGGGACAAACTCAGCCTCTGGGCCTCTGCAGGTGACAACTCAAGTGAGGGACAGTGCTGCCCTCCTCCTGAATGGGGACATAGGTGCTAGGCAGGGCCATCCATGACAAGGACTGCATTGTGTCAGCTAGTGATAAGCATTTAAAGCTTTCTTCTGCACTTTCTCTACAGTAAATCTGTGCCTGAAGAGGGGATTGGAATCCTTTGAATTGTAGTGCTAATCATACTGTTAACTCGGTGCACATGTTTTTCACAGCCACTTGTATTTGTAATGTCTTCTCATGCATGTGAAGTATGACAGCCTCAAGCCTCACCTAGCTGTGCAGGGCAGCTAAACCCAAAACTGAAGTGCTATTGCTTCCCCTCCACCCTGTTCCTCCATCCTGCAGCAGTGCCCAGCCCTGTTAAGCCCACCAGCATGCTCTCCCAGAGAGTCTGTCCTGCTTCAGCCTTAGGAAGCTCATGGACTGTCAAAATGATAGGCTCTGTGTTAAATAATCATTCTGCTTGCAGACAAGCTTATCGCATAACATAGTCTGATCAAGCATCACCTTAGAACCAGTTTGACTTCTTGTACCCACCCCTCCAGAGAGGCTGTGCCAGAAACCTTCCTTTCCACCTTACTGGCAGACCCACACTAGTCTCTGAGTGGAATTTATTCATGGCCACTTCACAGCCATCTGTTCTTGTGCCAGCATTGTCTGGGAGCTTCTGCCTTGTTGCTGTTCCCCACTTCTGATGTACTTCAGGAGGTGAGTATACCCCTGACAGTCTGCAAGTTACTCCATGTTAAATAAACCCAACTAGGTAGAAGGAAGAAATATTTTACACTTAGGGTGTTGAAACACTGGCACAGATTGCCCAGGGAGGTGGTAGATTCCCCATCCCTGGAAACATTCGAGGTCAGGTTGGATGGGGCTGTGGGCAACCTGGTCTAGTGGAAGGTGTCCCTGCTCACTGCGGGGGGATTGGACTGGATGACCTCTGTAGTCCATTCCAACCCAAACTATTCTATGATTCTTTCTCTTTTCGTAAGGTCTCCTGCTCCCCTGCAGCCTGCCCGTGCCGCCTGCGGGGCTATTTTGAAGAGATAGTACTTTTGATACAGAGGGGGCTGCTTGGGGGGCACTTTTTGGGGCACTTTGCTTCCCCACCGCCCAGCCCAGGGAGGACAGCGGCACACGGAGACCCGCCCCCCCTTGCGATCCACAGGTGCGCCTTGATTATCCGCGTGTAAAGCACAGGGGGAAAACGTTTGCCTTTCAAAAAAAAAAAAATAAAAAAAAAAAATCGGGACCGCCCAGGAGCGGTGGCTTTGAGTTTTTCCAGCCGTTCCGCCGTTCCGTTGCTGCCGGGCTGGGCCGGGCCGGGCCGGGGGAGGAGCGGCGGCGGGAGACGGAAGTGAAAAGAAGAGCCTCCCAGCCGCGCCGCGGGTGTCCTGCTGCTCCGCGCCCTGCTCCGCGCCGCACCGCGCCGACGGGGTGAGTGGCGGTCCGGCCGCCGTGCGGGACTTGGGGGGACAAAGGGGAAAAAAGAAAAAAAGGCGGGGCGGGGGAGAAGAAGCAGAAAGCAGGTTGAACGGGGTTTTTAAAGCTTCACGGTGGTTTGTTTTTTTAATATATTTTTTAAATCTTTAATTTTAAATTTTTTTTCATTTGTTATTTTTGAAGTGGGGAGTGCGGTTTGTAGTGGGCTGGGGAGCTCCAAGCCGGGGCTGTCGGCGGTGTCCGGGTGTCACGGAGGGGGGGGGGCCGCCGGGGCAGCGCTTCGGGGCGCTCGTGGGGTGTCCTGGCTGTGGAGTGTCCCACGCCTGTGAGGCACCTGCGTGGGTCCTTGCCCCAGGCCCGGGGTTCTGGGGTGCCTTGGTCCCCAGGTTTTGTGACACCCGTGGGACTGCACACCGGTGTGCCTGAGAGGCTTTTTGAGTGTGGGGGTGTTTTGGACTGAAACCCAGCGCTCTGTGGGGCTGTCTGGTCCCCTGACCGGGGATAGCTGTGGGGGCCCTTCTCCTGGGGTGCTTGGAGGGTTTTGCTGGGCAAAGGGGGTGCTGGTGCTGCCCCTCACGGGGTGCGGAGAGCCCCGATAGTCACCCTGGGCCCCTGGGGCTGTGTGTCTTGGTGGCAGTGAGGAAGGCGAGCGTTTTTTCCTGGGTTTTGAAATTCCCCCTTCCAGAAGTAGACCCACCAAGCGTTTGATCATCTAAATGAAAGTTGCATAATTTCCCCCCTAGCTGGTTTATTTGCGCAATGCTCCCTACATGAAGTGGAGTTGGTGGGTTGCAATGGTTTCCCTTAGATGTTGCTCTAGTGTATTTTAAGAAATTTGTTAAACTTTGAAGAGATCTCTCTGTCTGCTGTTCCTTCCTGGTGTATCGATGAGCCTAGAGATGCAGACACGGCAGAATTAGGGGTGTGAGAAAGGAAAGATGAGTGATGCTGAGAGTGAGAGAGTGATGCATGGTATCTCAGCGTGTGGTCTCTTCCCTCCTGTTTGTAGTTGCTACAAATGAAAAAAAGAACAGTATCCTTTTCTAATACAACTTAATATTTTCCTAGACTGTTATTGTAACTAGCTGTTACTCTGTTCAAACCAACCAAACAAAACAGCTACACAAGTGCTTCACATTTATTTGATTGATAAAGCCTTCTGCCTGTGCTGATCGACTGCTGGATGTGTGCTGGTTGGTAGATGTGGTTTACTGTTGTGCAAATTTATAGTGACCTGTCACTGCAGTGCATTTTATTTAGAGAGAATTGCAAGGGTTTGTATTTTTATATAGAAAGAAGTCTGTGACTAATTAAAATTCTCTTTTGATAAGGAATTTGGTGTGTAGAGCAATGAAATGTGTGTAGTTCTTGCTTTAATGGTGAGTTCCCTAAGAGTCCTAGCTCAAACTTGGTGGAGGCTTGTTGTTTCTTTTCAACCACATGAAAGCTCAGCAGTTGTGTTTCCCCCTCTGTACACTGGTGCTTGCTGAGACTTTTAAGGGCAGGTTGAGCCAGTGCCTGGGGTCAGAGCTGCCCCTTTGCTGGATGCCAACAGGCAAGGAGCACGTCAGGAACTGCCCAGGTACCTGTCAGGAACTGCCCAGGTACCCAGGCACCTCTGTTACCTGCTTCAAAGTCTGTTTCCTAATACATATCTTGTTCTGCCTGATGCCAGCAACCCCATTCAGGCCACCTGGGGCGGCCGTGGGTGTGAATAAAGTTTGTCATTTGATTTAGAAATAGGTCTGAGCAGCAGATCTGTGCAGGTCTGGGAGGTGAACCCAGAACTGTATGTTACTGATGGCTTTTTTCAGGAACTGACATTAAATGTCCTTCCCTGCCCTGCTCCGAAGGTCTGCAAGGCTGGGCTGCATTTGCAAAATATCCACTGCCTCCCAGAAAATAACACCACCAGCACCCCTGCAGTGTATGAACAGGTAAAACCGGGCTTTGCAGAGCTCAGTGGGGTCTGCACCCCTCTTGCTTCTGCTTGAGCAAAGGTCCACCTTAAATGTCCCTGTAGGAGCATGGAATCTGGCTGTGCCTGGTGTAGGTTTACACCAGCCCGCCCTGGTGTGCTCATGCCTGGCTGCAACCATACAAAAATAGCCGGGATCCACTACCTAAGATGTCATTTTGACGTTACTTATCTGAGGTGAAACTGAAGCCCTTATCTTTGACGCTGAGTGGCAATTGAGAGTCTCGGTTGCCTTTTAAAGGTAATTTGTTGCCCGTGTTTGTTGGGAGGGAGATGCTTGGGTTTTGCTGCCTCAGCAGTAAAGTTGTGGCCGTGGGTATTTTGCTTTAGTTCACAGCTTGCATTTGAGGGTTGGTTTTAATATCTGGTTTGTCTGTAGCATTGTTCAACCAATATGAAGCTATGCTATAAACATAAAAAAGTTCCAGGGATTTTGTTTTCTTCTGATTGACTTCAAAGTTGTGATGTTTTGACAGCGTTTTGAAACTGTCAGGACATAATGTGTTTAGAAACAAGCTCGGAGCTGATGACATGGCAGCATATGATATTCATTTTGTTAGGAATGAATGTGCCAGGAGTGCTAATTTCTTCCATACTTGAATTTAAGGGATACTATCAATTCATGTTTGTCTCAGCATTGACTTCTTTTAAGATGAGCTTTCATGTTGGGTGGTTTTTTTTTTCTCTTGCACCCAGTGTTTTGTTAGTAAGAAGTAGTTGTCAAACACCTCAGCACCAGAAGTTCTTGCAGTCCCAGGTCCATGTTACCAGTTCCCTAGGTATGTTTCTTGCTAAGCTATGGAGGAAAACAATTTGTGAGGAATAAAGCACAAGTAATGACAGACCTGGTGTGGTGTGGTGGTTTTTGTTCTATGGAGGGGAACGCAGACAAAGAAAGAAGGCTTTCAAAATGATAGGCAGTGCCTTTTGTTTTTTTCATCTTTAAATTAAAACTCTAACCTTCTTCTGCAGGCATCAGTTCTTTGGATTTGATCATTGAGTACTAAACATCATGAGCAACTACAGCGTGTCTTTGGTCGGCCCGGCTCCTTGGGGTTTCAGACTTCAAGGAGGGAAGGATTTCAACATGCCTCTGTCTATCTCTCGGGTAAGTGCCTTTGCCTCTTTGCCTGCATGTGGGTATCTGTTATGCTGTGGCCGGTTTGCAACCTTCAGACAGAAGTATGCAAAGCCATTAATTACAGATGCTGGGGCTCAGCTTGCCCTGTGGCATAGAGGGCTGGTGGGGGTGTGGGCTGGGAGGGGAGAAGCTGGGAAAATAAATCTTCTTGATTGTCTGAAGGCTCCAACAAAATTGTTTTAGGAAGGACACATTCATTTGGAATGGTTGTTTTATCTGCATTTATTTAGGCAACAAAAGAAACCACCCTTGAATTCCCTTCCTTGCTCCCACCCAGAACAGAGATGCAGAGGTTGGAGGCGGGCAGGAAACAGGCAATTTTTCTGCAGGGGGCTGAGCCTGTGCAGTTCAAATGGGAGGCAGCGGTGGGGAAAAATCCCTGGTGTTACCCGTGTTTATTCAGCAGTGCTTAGCAGCTTGAGGGTCGTTTGGTGTCTGTTCTTGCAGATCCCACTATTTACGATAAAAAGGCACTTAAATGCTGGTAGTTGTCAATAGCGGTTCATCAATATGTGCCTGAGTGAACGTGCCACTTTCTCACGGGTTTATTTTTATAGAGTATGTGCTCTGACCTGGCATTCAAAGGATTTGAGGAACTAAGTCAAAACAAATGTGATCTTTGTACCCAGGCACTAACTAGTTTCCTGCTTGGAAACTACTTTTTCAGGGAAGACTTTGCTTTTGGTGTGGGCTGAGTTTCACATGGCTAAAACACTTCATATATGTAAGATAGGGACAAACTTTGCAGTGTTGAATGTATAGGCTCATTGGAAATCTCTGGGTGAATTAACTGGCTTCTGATGTCTCTGTAACCTGGCACCTTTGAATCTGATTTGCAGCGTGGAAGCATTGATGTCCAAATGGCACCTTCTCTGTCCACAGCTCTCCTCCCCCTCTTGCATATACGTGTAGTTTAGTGACAAAGATGAATTATTTTTTACACCTGTTGGGACTGCGGAATTGATACAACCCTGGGAGACGGAGCAGGTTTCTATTTGGGTTTCTGCATCATGGCAATATTTTTAGCTAATATCAACTGGTGATTCAAACTCTGCCAGTTCATTTAGAATTGGCTTGTCCTATTTACCTGTGGATTTTGCTGGTGAAGTTAAAATACAGTTTGGCTCTGCAAAATTATTTTTATATGGCTAAAATGGGCTGGAGAGCTGTTGAAATGCCTGTGTACAGATGAAACAACCAGTGTCTGAGCCAAAAAGGGGTTGAGAAACAGTTGATTCCCAAATTCCGGGGATTTTCAAGCTAGGCTGTAATTGAGTTTCTTGGAAGAGTAGCCAGCTACTGAACACTAATGAGAAATTTGAACTGGGGATGGGGATGGCACTCTTCTGATTCGACAGGAGAAGTCCTTTCATGACAAGGATTTGCAAAAGCATAGGCTCTCGCCCACGTAGGGTCCTTGTGGGTAGTACTGATGAGCAATCAAGCACTGTAGGCAGTAAACCAGAGAAAACAACCAATTTTAGGAAACAGTAGTACTTTTTTGTGTTACATGTCAGTGCTCACAAGAGCAGAACCTAATGAAAGGTGGGGAGCAGGGTGGTTTTAAGACTTTCATTTGTGCGTGGGAGGGGGAAGCACAACATTTGATCCACGTATTTCAGCTGAACTGCTGCTTCTTATCTATAGTTGAGTAGAGTATGCAAATACTAGACTGCCTGGTGCTTGCTTTTTTACAATTTTTTTAAAATTTATTTTTTCTTCCCCCTTTGGATCAAAAAAGTGCTTAGTTCTGGTGTGCCAATCCAGCTTTGGCCCAATAGCTGGAAGAATTCAACACCGTGTTCCTGGTATGCTGGAACAGCATGTACCATTCACCCCTCCTGCACCAGCTCTTCTTTTCCTGATGAAGCATAAATGCCTTCCTGTATTTGAAGACGGCTAATTAAATTATTTTAGCAAAACAGAAATGAGGCAGCAGAATTATGTTCGTTGGCAAGGAGGACTTGTTGGGGGTTTGTTTTGGTTTTAATTTGTCCTCTAGATGCTGAGAATGAATCTGGCTGCGCTGCTGAGAGCAAATTTCCTGCTTTAGTTTAAACTCCTTGAAATTAAGTTCAAATAAAGTACAGTTTAAAAAGCACAAAAAATACACTGGTTTCTAATGCTGTTTATCTGAAAATCTAATCTCTCTTCACTAATGATTTGAACAAATTAAAATCTCTTATGGTTCCCTGGAGAAAGTTTTTAGTAAGTCTTTGTACAGATTGCAGGAAGGCTTTGTACAGAATGGGTGTGTATTCCTTGTGACCTCTGTAAGGTGAAACGAGCCTCATTTGTGTTCTTCCCTTGAAATTCTTAATGTCAACTAAGGTGGGACAGGTTAACATTAGCAGTAATGTTTGATTTTTCTTAAGATAGTATTTTGTAGACTAGTTGCAACACCATAACCAATAGCAACAATTATTATAGTGTAGTGACAGGACAAGGAGTAATGGTTATGAGCTGAAAGAGGGGAGATTTAGATGAGATATTAGGAGGAAATGTTTTCCTGTGAGGGTAGTGAGGCAGTGACCCAGGTTGCCCAGAGAAGCTGTGGATGCCCCATCCCTGGAGGGGTTCAAGGCCAGGCTGGATGAGGCTTTGAGCAGCCTGGGCTAGTGGAGGGTGTCCCTGCCCATGGCTGGGGGGTTGGAACTCTATGATCTCTAAGGTCCTTTCCAACCCAAACCATTCTGTGAGCTCTTCAGAGTGCTGTTACACAGGTCAGGAATCCAACACTGGGAAGCTGATGTGGGGTGGGAGTGTGGTGGGGGGGGATATGGTTCTCATGAAAAAGGGGTCAGTGGGAAGGAAGCTGCTCTGAAAGTCAAATCAGGAGTAAAGGGTGGGTTGAGGTGGTAAATCTATATCTTTTATTAACAGCCAGGTGTTAAAATGGCTCAGGCCACCACACTGTGTCTACCACTATCGTGGGGCTTCCAGGTAGTTCGTTCTGTACTGGTGCTCGTAAAACAGAGATTGCAAACTGTGACCAGTTAGCCTGCAGTGAAGAAAGCAGAAATTACTGGACCCGAGGTATGCAAACTTGATTTTTTTCCTGAGTTGCTGTTCTTACTTGTTCTTCATGGGATTTTACATTAATTAAAGGAGGAACTGTTCTCCTTATTCCTTCAAGACCCATATTGTGTTGCAAAACTGAAAAAAATTGAAAGCTAGAGCAGATAAGAACAAATTATTTAGATGTGAGGTTAATTATGTTCTGGTAGCTGTAAAGTAGCTATTGTAGGAAACTGCTAAGATTCAGACCTTTTCCCTAGGGAAGAAAAAGCTTAATGTCTATCCATCTATTTGTAATACATGTAGTCATGTAGAACAATGTTTACCATAACTCAGTTGTCTTCATATGAATGAACTGGTTGCTTCTGAATCAGCACAGACCGCTGAAAAGGCAGCTATTAATAGGCATTTCCATCTGGTAGATTTGGGAGGCATTGGCCCAACACTTGGAGTGTTGGCTGCACCACAAGAATTTATATCATGGGTCCTCCTTGTTTCTTAATTATTTCCAAACAAAATTTATTTCCAAGTTGCAGGATGCTGAACGCTAGCTGGGTCAAAAAAAGACTATTGAACCAAAATAACTGAAGCTGAATTATTTTGTTTTCAATTGTGATTGCCAATAATAAGAGATCTGCTATTGCTTATATCCATGTTGATCTGTGGTCTTGTAGCATCAGTAGGATTTATCCAAATATGTCCAGTCTGGGAGTAATGGTCTACGTTCAGATATTTGCCTTCTAGGTTTGTTTGTACAGGAGTTTGTTTCTTCTGCTGAGTTAGAATAAAGAAATGCAGTTTTGGAGATAAAGTAATCCAAACACACTGACAAGTAGGATTCATGGAATGGCTCTTGGGCATGCTAAGTATTACATTTCCAGAATTTGGGGTTAATTGTGTCTACAGCATGTTTACATGCAACACAGTTGCTTTTAAAACAATGCACACTTTAGAGTTTCAATTAACATATTGTGGCGGGTTGGCCCTTGGCTGGGGGCCAAACCACACACACCCGCTCACACAGTCCCTGCCCCCACCCAATGATAGGGGAGAGAATTAAAGAGGTAAATGGCAAAGAGGACTCGTGGGTTGAGATAAAGACAGTTTAATAACTAAACTACAATAATATTGGAAATAATACTATATACAAATATGCAATGTGATACACAGT
>VZTO01011741.1:38341-77243 GCA_013400615.1 Syrrhaptes paradoxus
CAAATCCCAAGCTAGAAGCCGGACTGTCTCTTCCCCCTTCCCTCTGTCTATGGAGAGAAGAGAGACCGAATGTATTTGTCCTTGAGGGTATCCTAGCAATAACTATAAATGTTCTCTTCGTATCAGCTTTTCCCCTGAGCAGGAATTCAAAACATAGCTTCTTGCTAGCTATTTATGAAGAGAAGGGAGAAAAGGAAAAAAAAAATTAGCTCCCCTCTGCTTAACCCTACTATTTGCTTTACTTTTCTGGGAGTTGGTTAGTTCCCAATGCTTGATTAACATAGGGTTTGGTATTGATGATGTATTCATTATGTTGTGATGACCTGTGAGAGGTTTAGAGATTCATTCTAAATGTATGCTTGAAATATTTGTAGCCTATGAAAATTTTTTTGGTGCAGTCTCTAAACAGTGCTTGTCTCTGTTTTGTGGCAGTATTTACCACTAGAAACAAGGAAATACTGAAGTGAAATTATAGTTTGAAAAGTAATGTAGCCTATGTGCAATATATACCCTCCTACCTCATACAAGTACATAGGACGCTTTCTTTTCTTCCTGCCCAGGTACATATATAGTCACCCAGCAAGTTGTCCGGGTGGATGGAGCATGTATGGTTGGTTTTGCACAGTATTTGCTTATTCAGGGGTCTGGCATTTGGCCTTCTTGATATTTGGAAGCAAGCAATTTTAAAGTCATTAACATCTGTGAAAATAATGAGAAGAGAATAAAGTAAAATGATGCTTTGAATGGACCTAGAGCATGTTGGCTTTGATGGACTAGAGTCTGACTGAGCCTCTTGCCCTTGTGGTTGCCTGAGTTATTTTATGAAGCCATATATGTAATTTTCAGTCAAATCAGGTTTTGTGTAAGTATGAGATAAGTTATTGCAGTGGGAAACTGGGGAAATGGTCTTCCAAGCAGGCACGTGAAATAGGAGAGAAACACTAGAACAAGCACTGGCCCAGCCAGCGATAATTGTGTCAGTAACTTTATGCTTCATCCTGTAAACTACTGAGAGCTACTAACTAAGCCCTAACTGGCAGCTGCTGGCATTGCTGTGCTGGTTTGATGTACTACCGAGTTGTGATGGTTTGTACAAAATACAGCTGAAGATGGGTTCCATCGCTGCAACGTCCTGGCACGGGGTCAGAGGGACCTGGAGAGGTCCCAGCGCCTACCTGCTGATCCCGTTCCTGGGGCAATAAATGCTGCATTTTACAAGAGTTATCAGTGCTTATGGCAAGGATGGGATTAGCAGAGACATAAAGCAAGAAGTGTTATTCTGATGTGTTTAATTCTGTTTACAAGATGTGGTTTACTGAAAAAAAATGCTGAGAATGACAAATAAGCTACTGGCGCCGAAGTCTGTGTCCTCTCCGCACCAAGTCCTGAAGGAACAGAGGGGTTTTTTGTGGGAACCGAGTAGAATATGGACAATTGCAAAGCTCCCAGCTGCACAAGTGGTTTAATAGGAGTGAGTTTTCTGAAAGTCCTAAGAGTGCTGGTTAGTGCTTCGGAGTTTGTTACCTGCAAGCAACATCCTTCTGTCGAGAGCTCCTCAAAGATGGAAATGGAGATCAGCTGGTACAGACATGATTTCCCAATTGCCTCTTTTCTTACAACTGGTTAACCTCTTTGTGCTGAAAGTTGGAAAAAGGGTTATATTTCCCCAGACCATTTATTTTCCTTCCCTTGACTATTTTGCTATGCAGTTTAAAGGAAGACTTGTCACTGGTGTGGGGCTGGGAAGAAGGGAGAGCATGGGAGAGAAGAGGCACAAGGAAAGTGTCTGCATCTTGTCTGTTCCTGACCTTATTTGTCAGACAACCTCTTCAGACCAAATAGGAAGCTAACTTCTTTTAAAATAGTGCTTCTGCCGATGTCATTCCCCCAAAAGTGAAGCTGGTTGTACTGGGAGGGGGAAGGAAAGGAAGCAAAGAGCTTGTAGCTGAGGGATATCTGATGTGATGTGTGAACAGATTCTTTTTACATTAAAAAAATGCTGGTAAGTCTTTTTCCACTTACAAGTGACAGTTTAGTTATAGTATGAGGAGTACAAGCTAAATACTTCATGATGGAAAAACTAAAGTATTTGTTTGCAGTGTCTGCTCCTCAAAGACAGATGTAGTGAAAAAAATACATTCTGATTAGATGTTCAGAGCAGATGCAAAATTGGCAGTCCTTCCAGAGGCCAAAGAAGCAGGGCCATTTATTGAATAGTAACTGCAAAAAAAATTAGGCATGTTTTCTTTGTGAGTGTTTGGCCCTGGAGGGCTGACAACTTCTGTCGACTTCCCCACCGTTTGGAGATGCTATTTTTATTGTGACTGTTTTTCTCATTATTCATTGGCTGATGGCTATCAGAAGGCATTTTGAGAAGAGACATGGTGGTGAAAGGTTTGTTTGTTTGGCTTTGGTATGGAGCCAGGAGATAACATTGTTGGCTTTCTTTCATTTGTTTTGACTTCTTAGGAATAGATTTCATATGTTATCAATACAGGGGAAAGTGTGAGAGAAAACTGTCTCTTGTATGCCTAAAGCAGTGGAAATATGGGAAAGGTGCTATTCCTCCTGCCAGTGGTCAGAAAGAAAAAAAAAATAAGCCTGAGATTTGTTTGAACAAATATGAGAAATATAAGTCCATTTACTTTCATAGGTGGCTGTTCCAAGAACAGAGACAGAAGGAGAGGAGGCTGCTGCTGAGGCTGGTGTTACATGAGTCTTTGAATGATTCAAGTCTCCGGGGCTGTAAAAGCAGGGAAAATATGACAGAAGTATCTGTTCAGGTTTCCTTATTATAAGAGGTCCTCAAGCTGAATTTGTAATTCATTTGTAGTGCTGTGCTGTGGCAATTCAGTCTCATCTTCTTAAGAGAAGGGGAAAAAATAAGGTATTAGGAGCTTGTGCTGCTTGTGCTGTAAGAGCAGTCTCCCTTGGTTAAAACTAGATATGTATGGAAATGAAGTTCAGGGAAAAGCAGGGAGAGGCAACAGAGGAAGAAGGAAACCAAAGGTGGATGCTGTTGGGTTTGGTACAGCTGTGAGGAGGGATGGGCTACCCTGTGACTGATGGCTGTTCAAATGCCAGCCAACTGCATATACCTGTGGCCACTAAACTCTTCTGCAGAACAGACCCAAGATTTCAAGTTGGGGAATGAAGGCCAGCCTTACTGGACCGGCTGGAAAAAGTCTAATTTAAATTACTTCCATAACACTGCACAGGGGTATTCCCACCCTCTTTTCCCATTTCTCTACTTCATTCATCACTTGCTTTTCAACACTGTCAGTTAATCGGACAGTGTCCCCCATGCAGTAGCTTTTCGTCTTTTGTCACTTGGAGACACCAGTGCAGTTCCCACCACATAGTCTCTTATGTATGCTGACCAAGGTAGAAAGGTAGTAGGGGAACAAAATAGCATGTCATAAGTTGAAGACAGTATTGTGATGCATTGCCTGTAATTCTGTGATACCTGGGTGACTGTTCTGCCTATATACTGCTGAGCTTCAGGGCGTAGCAAGTGTTGAGTGCCCACTCAAAACACGAAGATGCTATGCACTCTTTAAGAGATTGTTGGGTTTTTTAATATAGGCCAGAAAATTTCAAGTAGAATAGCCCATAATATTTTTTCTATTATGAATTATTATTATAATTATTATTTCTATCTCATTCTGAGTTAGTCTTGCATTAGAACCTTCATCTTAAACAGTTAAGCTTAGTAAAAGTAAGAGAAAATGGCATCTGACAGTAAAAGTATTTGAAAGTATGAACTCTTTGCAATTGCTGTCAGCTGTTCCTGTAACAAAGCTCTGAAGTTAAATGTAATGCTTTGTGAAGTCCCACAGGCTAAAAAGTGGATCTTGCCAGGTCTTTAGTAGTCCTGTTGGAAAGGTCAAATGGTTTGCATGTTAACTGGATATGAAAGAAGTTTGGCTTACCCTGGTCTATATTAAGGGATGACCTAATGCTGCGATATCTAGTTCTTTCCCTAGCAAGTGATCGAACAATGTGAAGTATTTACCACAGGAAGGCAACAGAAACATTTATTTTGTGTTAATTATTTCATAGTTCTTTTAAAGGCTTGAATAGTGATTTATGTGATAAACCTGGGTTGATGTAGAGTGTATTGGTTTTGGGAGAGTAAAACTCCCTGTTTGTTAAGCTTTTGTATTTATGAACATGGTTGTATCACCTTTACATTCTTACACCCAACATTTATTAAACCTGTGGAGAAAATGGCCAAGGTGTCACCTTTAAGTGTGATGCTGTATTGGTGGTAATAGCATTTGAGATTTTTGAAAAGGAAGTCTGGAGAGCAAAGGCAAAATGCTGCAAATGTGAAACATGCAGACATAAATTAAAAAAGCTGGTATAGCCTTAGTGGAGACTCTAGCTATAGAAAGTTTTTATTCAGAACCCTTTAAAAAAAGCAGCTTTGCTGTTCAAGCTCTTCTTCTGCTAGCTTAAGGCAGGCTTAAGGCTAGCTTAATCTCAAAGTTTATAGTACATCTGCTATTAAAGCTTTTTCTTTCTAATGTACATCTTCTACATGACAAGCCAGGCATAGTTCTGAGTCCAATGCAGCCAGTAAGTGGAACTTGTCTTTCTTTCCTCAGAAGTAAGAGGCCGAAATTGTTGTTTTTTTTTTGTGGGGTGGGTGAGGCTGCCTTGCCAGTGATTTCTGCCTCTTCTCTTTGTGGTTCTAGACTTAGCTTTGCTTTGTGAAAGACATGGAGAGGTAGACTAATGGCATTGCTTGTCTCCAACTTGCTTGTGTACCTAAGCAATTCCTTCTGTGCGGTTTTATTTTTCCTTACCTGGGGTGGGGGGGAAGGCAAATTATAAAAAACCAGTGAAGACCTACAAACCAGAGAGCTTGTGGAAATGAGGTTGGGCTTGCTTTTATTAGACCTATGGGAAAATGGGAGGCTTGTAAAGCTTTAAACATCAAAGACATCTCAGTAGAGTCAATTTTCTTGTTTCCAGTTGTTTTTCTGCAGCTCCTCGTCAAATCACAGAGTTTTTAGTGCAGTGTTCTGAGTGCAGACCAAATAAGAGTGTTCTCTGCCTAATGTCTAAGGTGTCTTGTCAACAATTATTCAGGAATGAAAAGGCATCCCCCAAAATGTGTTCTGACAAGCAGAGTATATTCAGCCCTCGGGGGCCAGGGTACTAGTTCTTTGTGAGAGACTGATTGTCTGGATTCATGACTTGATCCAATGTAATGCAGGTAGTGATGGGGGATCAAGAAAACCTTTGCTTGCCTCTCCATGTTGGAGCTTAAAGCCGACTCCACAGGCTGAAACTCTTCCTCCATCAGTGCCCTGAGCTGGGATAGTGGGTGGGACTGGTGCACAGAGGCTGGGCTGCAGGAGCCGGGGCTGCTGGCAGGATGGTGGAGGCAGATACCTGGGGTTGGTACAGTCTAAAAGTGCTGAAGCTGGGCTTGCTAGGACATATTGCTGTACTAAGCTATGAAAACTGACACTGAACGCTTATTAAATTACAGCTTTTGTCAGCTTTGGATACAGTCTATTCTCTCCACTTTCCAGCTGTCATATTTTGGCAACTGGCTATAAGCACAAGTCATTGGAGCAGAGGCTTACATAAATCTCCTTTGAGAGCACGTTCAATTTGTATATTAATTTATTTTGCTATTGTGTAGATCAAGTGTAATCCTGTAAATGCTAAGAACCCAGGCCTTGATGCTGCAAAACCACTTGAGCAAAAGTGTACTTTTAGGCATATAAATTGTCTCCGTAAGATGACTATTCCTTAAAGCTCAGCCTATGGCAATATGCATTGCTGCTGAGCACCCTGCAGTGTTGGGTCTTTAGCCTGTTGTTACCAGAAGGAAAGAAACATTGATTTGGAGGAGACAGCTGACCTTTTCCAGCCAACTTTCTATGTTCTCTCAAAGATAGGTTAGCCAGTGACTGTTAGCCAGAAGAGGACTGGCTAGCTAAGATGTGTTTGACATCCTAAGAGCTAGATTAGAAACAGACCTCTGATCAGCCAGTCAGTCTCCATCCCTAAAACTATAGGGCTAAATCAAAGTGGTTTAGTAGCATTTGGGGATGAGGGGCTTTTGCGTATTAGGTATGTGGTGTTTTACTACCCCGTGCTCTGGAAAAGCTGTAGAGATGCTCTATCCCCTTATCTCTCTGCAGTATGGAATTACTGCACTCTTAAGCTAGAGGTTAGTACCTCAGAGCAGGACTTTTCTTGGGGTAGTTTTGTAAAACTGTCTCTTCTGAACTATTGACTGAAATAATTGAACTTATGAACAAAATGTAGATGAGCTGGTTTTTGACTGAAAGAATAAATTTTGTGTGTATGTCTAGAAATTCGATTTACTTTCAATGTGAAAACCTAAAGATGGTTTCCCTGAGGTGTGCGCTTAAGTCTTGGAGACATGAATTCTTGCAGTATCTCTCTGGATAAAAGTATCGCCATGCCTCTTATGTCAGAAGGAACATGACACTCTCTGGCGGGTTGAGTAGCTCCTCTGTGCAAGTATTTTCTTCCATTGACACATCTACACTTGAACTTTAAAACTTAGAAACTGCTGATTATTAAAACTTCAAATGACATTAATTTGTTTTGATACCTGACCTGATGAAAACTGCTGCTGTTGCAGTTGACAGCCCAGATCAGTTTATAACCGTGTCCTGGATGGTGAGGGGCTAAATAACTGGAAATTGCTCAGGAAACTCTGATTACAGCAGTCAAGCTAAGGATTTAGGGCAAACCAGTATGTGTTGACACTTTACTTTGCAACCTCTGGCTGTTGGAGAAAGCTAAACCACTGTTTTTTTTTTTCCCCCCTGCCTTCACCTTGCAAATGTAAGGGGTGCTATCGGCATGATGATGGAGACAGATGGGTGTAAGCACACGATTTAGGGTGCTGTAGCCATTGATTTCAACTGGTTCCTGACCTCATTAACAAGATGGAGTGCCTCAAGTTCTTGGGGCAGCTCCGAATGCCTCCTTTGTCCCTTGCTGGCAGGGTACACGGCTCTGTACTTGGTTATATTGCATATTCTAATCACTGCCCGTTAGGTTAGCTCAGTAATTACCCCACTCCTGCTCTTGGACTTATGTTGCTGTCTTTAGCAAAGAACATATCCCCAGGGTACCAAATGAGGTTTTGTAGAGGTTCTCCTGTCCTGTTTTGCCCTGATGGTGATTACCTGGTACAAATCAGCCTTTATGCTACAGTGTGGACTCTTTCCCTTGAAAGAAACTCCCATAGGACTTCCGGGGAGCTGTGTGTGGGGGAGCAGTGAGACCTCACAAGAGGGGATTCCTCATGAAGAAAAATATTACCCAGAATAAGGGAATACAGATGAGCTTTGTAGAATGAGTAACTGCTGTGCTTCAGGGGTAGCATACGCTTGAGATGAGTGGCATGCAAATAGTTTAGACTTGGATGCAATGACATTTATGTAATGTTAGTATCAATTCTGGGAAACATAATGCATAACAATGGGCATTACGAGTTAGGAAATAGCTCACTTTGGCATTTAAGATTGCTATCCAGTCAAATTCAATCAGAGTTGGTTTTCTAGTGCTGCTGCTTGAGTTTCTGCCAAATAGGTTTGAGTCTTTCAATTTGTCACCTTTTTTTTTTTCTTTTCCCCCCAGCATAAAGCAGAAGGTAGTTTTGCAAGAACACAGTTTGCACTGCCTTCAACTTTTTTTCTCTTCTCTTTCCTTAGCCTGAGAATATGTCTTACTCCTGAAATGTCTACCAGGTGTTTTTGCTGTTAGTTGTCATTTAAGAGAAATTTTGTTCCGAAGATATTATTATGTATTTGCATTAACAGAATTTAGGGTTCAAAAAAGTGTATGATGGGATAGGAATGATAATAAGAGTTAGGTATCAGGAAAAAACAAAACAAAAAACCAAAAACCAAACAATCCGAACTACGGAATTCCACAAAACTATTACAATCAAATATCACAGAATCACATAGAATCACAGAATGTTAGGGATTGGAAGGGACCTCGAAAGGTCATCTAGTCCAATCCCCCTGCCGGAGCAGGAACACCTAGATCAGATCACACAGGAACGCATCCAGGCGGGCTTTGAATGTCTCCAGAGAAGGAGACTCCACCACCTATATATAGGATATTTGTCAGAAAGCTCCAAATGACAAATGATGAAAACTTTGGATTTTGTATACCAGATGTTGTAAATATTTATAGGGATATCTTGCCTCTGTTTTGAATTGCATAAATACTGCATTGTAAGTCTGTAACCATCCTTTTCCTGCCCAATTTTTCCTTACTGTGCTAGTCCTTGCCAGACTGTACTATGTCCTGGCTTTACTGTGCCTAGCGCTGGGTTTCTGTTTAATCGGAGAAGCAAAGCCATCTGTCAGCTTATGCTTTATTGGTACAGGGAATGCTTCAGCATCGAGAAACAAGCTGCTTTTTTATGCAGCAGAGAGTACTTGGTACCACTGCATCCTCCCTGAACAAGCATAGACATCAGCAGCATGTGCATGCTTTGGGTTGCCAGCCCAACAAACACTGCTGGCTTCTTCAGGGAATTATTCTGTAGCTGGTTTTTATGTGGGAGGTGGTGAGATGGGTCCAGCTGTGGCTTTTGGCTTTCAGTCTCCTTACAGATGGGTGACCACCCTAGAATCAGCTGTGTATTTCAGGTTTTTTTCTCTGTTCAGCAATAAATGCAGTTTGAAAGCCAAGTGTTTGGTTAAAAATCACTCAAAATATACCACTTTGGCCATCCCCATCCCTTTTCTTCACAGTGAGAGGAAGAGTAGAGGTCGAGGAGCTGTTGAAAGGCTTGAATTAGAATGGAGCCAAAATCTAAGGCATCTGGGGGGGGGCCCACGCTGCAGCACAGTAGAGCTGAGTTTGTTTAGCCAGTCGTCCCATCAGGAGGAGGAAGTGCTTTGAGATCCTCACCAGCAACCCCAGCTGGATGTTTCTCAGGACCACCCGTAGCTGCCTTTGACCTCTTTTGCTGTCTTCCTGCATGCTGGAGCAATATTCCAAAAGCAGCCCTTCCAAGGGGGCTCTGTGGGAAGATTGCTCTGGGCAACATTACAGGGTTACTCTTGTGGGTGCTGTTCGTGAGTGTCCAGTAGCTGTGAACTTTGGGGAGGGGAGCAGTGGGGGGAGGGTGTGCAGTTAAGCCCCCAGTCCTTTGCACTGATGCGCTTGTATCAAAATCTGGATTCGATTTAAGTCATTGAAGTAACCCCTCAGTGTCATGTTGAAGATTCAGGAAAAGTCAGTTGAAAAACTCAGCGAAGCCTCCGAGTGTATCTTGGCATTAAAGTTGTGAGATTAAAAAACACTCCTTATTTCTAGGGCCTGACTCATGGGTTTTGAATGCTCGAGGGTGGCAGCGCTCACTCCTATGGTCAAGTAGCCTTATAAATATTTCAGGACTCTAGGGCACAGAGCTGTGCCAAATATTTTTCTCATGTTTGGGTTATTTTTCCTAATTCCCGAAACAAATTTTTGCAGATCTCTTGTAACTTGGATTGAGTGTGAAATTAAACAGACAACATGATAAATCTCCAAGTTTCTGAAAAAGGTGCATCAAATCCAAGAATTTAAATCTATTGCAAAGTGTTGCTGACTGTCTAAAAGCTGTTTTATTGGGACGCAGTATATGCAGTTTGGTGTGTATGCAATAGACAAAGGTGAATTGCAGAGCAGCTGGCTTGCTAGAGACCTTCAGAAATAAACAGGAGAGTAGAATTTGACCCTGGTAGGAAAATAATTAGGGCAAACTGGCCGGTTATTAACAGTGGCTCCAGCTTCTGGTGGCAGCCTAGGCAAAGCAAAAGATAAGTGGGGGGGGCGGCAGGAAGGGAAATCAAGTGGGTTTTGAATAATTCTTCCTGCCTGCCAGGAAGCCCTCGGTGCCGTGAAACGCGTTCAGCCAAGTCGTAAATTAATTCTCTGACAGATTGCACTATGGGGGAAGGGGTGTTTTTTTCTGAGTTTTCACAAGGCATTGCAAGTTCCTGCAAGCCCGAAGCGTTAAGGGTGGAGGGGGCTTTTGGCAGAGGTATGTGGGAATGTGTTGCTCGGGACTTCGTGGGATGCTGGGATGCAGGGTGCTGCAGGTGAGGAGCTGGTGGTGGAAAGCAGTGGGTGGTGGGTCTCTTCTGCCTGCAATATAGCAAGATGGAGGGTGAATACATACACTTGTTTCTATAATATCATAGAATTATAGAATGGTTTGGGTTGGAAAGGACCTTGCAAGATCGAGTCCCAACCCCCCTGCCATGGGCAGGGACACCTCCCACGAGCCCAAGTTGCTCAAAGCCTCATCCAGCCCAGCCTTGAACACCTTCAGGGATGGAGGATTTGCTCATTGTGAGTGTGCTGAAACCAGACTGCTGTGCTACATGAAAAAAGCCCTTGAAGAAATAAAGCTTTGGGTGTCCCTTGTCCTTCATGAATTCCTGGACCAGCTTCACTGGTTTCTTCTCATCTGGGGGAGACAAGTCTTTAGACAGTGAAAAATGTGTATTATTCCAGAAATTTTATTGGCTTGGTGTGTTTGCTGTTTTAACAAGTATGTATCGTGTAGGAAATCCTTGGAAGTAGGAGATAGAACATGGCAGGCAAGATCCCGAGCAAATGTCAGAATAAGTAGATACACAGATAGTAGTAACCAGAACCTCTCTTGAAGTTGTGTAGAAAAATATATTGCTCTATTTATAAATGTGTAATAATTTTAAAAGGCACTAAAACATAAAGATGCTGGAAGAAGATATGGAAAAGGTCTGTATCATGTTGCATATATATCTGGGCTGGGCCCAGTCATCATAAACTGTATGGGACTGTAATATAGGTAAAGTCATTATTTCTTTTTCTGCAGAGGAGAAAGAATGGTGTTTATAATATGTACCTTTTGTTTCCATATGCTATGGTTTAAAATGAGGTAACTGAGAGCTGAGCATAACAAACATGTAAGCACAGTACTCCATGATTATCACTGGGACATAATTTCCACTGGCCATCTGCCTGTCCAATGCATTTCTTTTGAAAACTGAAATACAGTGTAAGAATGGGCTTTATATTGTAAGTTAAACTAGCTTTTGGATTTTTTAGCTAGAGCTCTGTGGAAAAAAAATTGACTCAATACATTCTTCTTAAGTGAAACTCTAACCTTAATATCTTTTTCTTTCTTCACTTGGTTTGCTTTCTATGTACAGGAGTATGACAGCTGGCACGATGCCTCCTTTCTGAATTGTGCTGTTTAGCGTTTCTGGCAGCTGGATGCGTGTGGAAAGACGGATAGTAACAAATCTCTTTCTCATACCTTTTGTAGCCTGTTTTTCATCAGATAGAAAATCGTTAATACTCCCTGAACTTTCCTCCTTTGGCTCACCCGGATGGTAATTTACTCGAGCATTTCCCGTACGTTGTCTCTGGGTGTGGAGCTTGTGATTTCCATCTCTGCTGCGTTACAGAGCTCTGAGGGGTTCTGCTTCCTCATGCTGCAGTTAATTGGGATGGTGTAAACTCGTGGAAGGAAATTAATCCCAAATCTGAAACAAAATCTGAAGTGAAACATGGAAAAACACTGCACTTTGTGTATTTGTTGCAGTGCTGTTGATGGTTCCTCAGCAGAGTTCCATAGATCTCCTGATCAAACAGGAGCCTGCCTACAAAGACTTACTGCTTGTAAAAGCTTAGACAATCCTGGTTTTTTTTTCTACATGTTAAAGTGTATTTTGATGTTTGTAAATGAATATTTTCGTAAATGATGGGCACGCAGATATTGGGATCCATACACACGGTTTGGATCTGTCAGCTCCTGTAAGTCATCATCATAATGATTGTACCTTCTATTCCTTTTCTCCTCCGCTTGGGCACTTTATACTAACTCTGCAAGCACAAATAGTCCAACTCGACAGAATACAGTTACAGCTTTCTCAGGGAGCCAATATGCAGGCTTGCTGCAATATAAAGGGATTTTTTAGAGACAGAGCAGTGAGAAATGCTGAAATGCTGCTTGAGGATCCCACCTTTGGCACATGGATGGGCACTGAAGTGATGACAGTGCCTAGAGGAAAAGTATGCAAACCTTCTTTTCTGACAGCAGATGGAGAGTCTTGCCTAAAAGTGTTACTTGGCTTAACCCACTTTAACCATTTATTTATTAAAAACATGCAGGGTTGAGCTCAGAGATTCAACACTTTGCTGTTTATTACTCTGTAAGACTTATTTTCAAGCAAGAAAAGCTACTTCTCCCACTCCCCCCCTCCCCCAGCAAAGCTGAAAGAGGAAGGTGGTTTTATCCCTGCAAATATGCCCTGCCCTTCCATTTCAGTGCTGGTTTTGAATGCTGCCAAAACTGGTATTTGTTCCTCTTCTTCTCTCTTCTCCGCCAGTTCGTCTAAGGCTTGGAGCTCTCCTCAGACCTCAAGTATTTTCATATTGGGGAAAAAGAAGAAAATCTTAGATCTTTTGAGCCAAGCTACAAAAAGAAGAATAAAAACATGCAAGGACCTAAATACAAATGGCCACACCCTTGAGGCCAGGGTGAGGTGTTGTCTTTCAACAAGCTCTTCCTCATCAGCAATTCACTGAAAATTTACTTTGATTCTCCTTAGAAAATGTGTCGAGTTATTAATGGACTTTGAAACTTTATTTAGGATGCTATTTTCTTTTGTCAAGAATGTCTTGAAGTTCTTCAAAAGCTAATTTGTAAGTTATTGCAAGGATTAAACAGATTCATGTTGACATAAGTAGGTTTTTGTGTTTATTGTCTCTTAACGTGGACATAAAATATGTGTACGTGCCTGTCTCGCTGCATGTTTTTTTTATTTCAGTGCTGCAGAACGAGGAGGAGAGAAATGTTGCAACACTGAGTTTTTTGTTCAAAGTACAAGCTGACCTGCTGCCAGCAGGCACTGGAAAGCTGTCATGCAAGGCTGAAAGAGAAATCAGCGGTGCTTTGCTTAGGACAGCTTTTTATTGATGTATACCCGCCCTGAAGCAGAGGTGGTAACAAATATCTGCAGGGATAATGCCTTGAAAAATTTTCAGCACAGAACTATTACCGAAATCTTCAGGAACAGTGTGTATTTACATTGTTTCTGAAGATTTTTTTTGGGGGGGGAAGGGGAAGAGGATTATATATGTGTGCGTACATATATAGGGCAGCTTCATTCATCTAGCTGTTTACTGTGGCCTGACCCTTCTCTTACCTGGCCACTTGCAAATGAGTGGCACAGGTCCCCCGTTTTCTTTTCTCCTTTTGGTTCTTGGGAGAATCCCAGCCTTTGTTACCTACCCCCTGAAGCAGCAGCGGTCTGCAGTGTCTCAGTATTTTATTCTGTTTTCACGCTGCCCTTTAACATCAAGTTTGTGCGCTGGTAATGCCATCGCTATGGGACAGCCTGTCCCTTGTCCGGCTGCCCCCCCGACCTGGGTGTATGTGCATGCTGTGGTATGGGTGTCCCCAGCCCTGCCGGCTCAGCGCTGGCACTGCTGCTTTCCCTGCCGTACCTCCCCTGTCATCTTGATTTTTCTTGTGTTGCTGGCTGGGGCTGGTCCTGGGAAGGCACGCGAGCCCTTCATTTTGTGCAAAGTATAGTTCAGGTGGATACCTGGATGCTGTTCTTATGTCTGCATGAAATGGGGCTTTTGTTCGCCGTTAGAAAGTGGTGAAGGCAGAAGCAGTAAATCAGACACAGAGTCTATAAATCTTGGTTAAATTCAGTTGCAAATTCAGTTTGTTTCACTTGTTCACTGTAAATTTTGTCTCTGTTCAGTCTGAGATCCCTTGCCAAGCACCTCTGGCATTTTTACTTCTGCACATCTGGATTTGGCAGAAGCATTAACTAAATCCCGTAATTCTTAAACCCCTAAAGCTGTGGCCCCCTGCTCCATTTCAGCAGAGAGCTGGAGATGAAGCTAAAGGCTCATTATAAAGCAGAGCTGTAACATAATCTATAGGGAGTGTATTAAACTGACATGCCAGCTCGATGTGCTGTGGTTTTAAATATCTTGCATTCATCTCCCCGGAGTACGAGATGAAAGTTTAGACCCTCGCTGAGCAGCCCACGCTGCGGTTGGAGCTTGCCATTCAACACGTAGGCTCTGGGGCACATGTGGCTATTTTGGAGGCTTTCCCCTATCGCTCACTATTCTTTTTTTGTTTTTTAATCAAAGTTGTGTTTTCCTTTAAAAAAACAAATCGAAGTGACAACTCTGGAGACAAAGCTCTCATTTCCTATGCCATATCCATCTGTAGATAAATGACTCTGAGCCTTTTCATTCCTGTTCTTACCACCCTGCTGTCTTTCGTATTGCTAAATTAGGCTAGAGTGATTTTATTTTTACTACCAAATGTTTCATGCAGGGGAAGGCATTTGACTGAAATAGGATTTTGGGGCAACCATATTAAAATGTATTAACTGGATGATATTTGAAATGGTTATTTAAATTTTTTTTTTTAATTTTGCAGAACTAAACCAGAAGACTTTTATGCCAGTGAAGTTATCATCCTATCAACCAAAGAGGAGATCAGATTAGCTGGATAGATGGATAAATAAAAATGTTTTTCATTGGGGGACAGTGTTGGTGAGCTCTGCGACTGGTATTATTTTCTTCATGCAGTGTGTCCCAGAAACAGCAGAAAAATAGACCTCGTTTTTACTTTTGTTGAGTGATACTGTCAGCTTTTCAGTTAGCAGTAGGGATATGTGTATGCTAGAAATCAGGTTTCTAGGAGAGCTACCTGTACCTGCAGGGCATTGTGTTATTAAAGTGTCAAGTGTAATTACGTAACCTGGAAGTCAGAGCACATTCTTGTTTTGTGTTGATGAGGTTTGCCCAATCCCACCCCAAGGACATAAGAGTTTCCCCACCTGTGCTGGGAAATTAACTTTCACTTGGTACTGACCAGAGTTAGATTGGGTGATATGAAGGGAAATGCTATGCTTCCTTTTCTCCATCTTCTTGTGCACTCTTTTATATGCAGTGATTGGGTTGCCCTCTCTTCTCCAAGCTGTAATTATCAGCCTCTGATGAATGTGCCGAGTTATTTTGTTTTCCAGCAGATTGCACTTGGTGGCTGTTATTCCAACCTGCCCCTTCTCTGCTGTTGAGTTGCTCCATCAGCCCTGTACTCCTCAGGATGATGAAAACCAGTCTGCCTGGGTCTTCCCTGCGGCAGGGGGAGGAATGACAGCTATTTGATGTTCAGTGGGTGCTGTGGTTAGTGTTTAGGAAGTGATGTGACAGTAAGGGAGAAGCAGGGAGGTCTGGTGTAACCTCAGGCAGGTTAATCACTGTACATGTTGACATTTGAATGCAAACTTTCATCCGCACTGGGATTTTCATATGTCTGCTTGGTATTTATTTTGTTTTTTGTTTGCATTAGTATCTTGGCCTAGTCTGGAAGAAAAAAAAAAAGAAAGATTGTTCTGCTTTAAGCTTTGTTTATTCAGAAAATACATTTTTTTCCCCTCAATTTGATAGGAATGTGGAAGTAACTCTTTCTCCTCTGGGACACATCTTGTGCTCCTGTCATTTTTACCTGAATTTTATATGCTTTCAATTCTCAAAGGCGTGAGCTTCCTCATTCTGGTTAAGCACAGCAGGCTGAAGGAGTGAACTCAATTTGCTTATGCATCTGAAGGGCTTGAAATTCAACTTCTTCAGCAGTTGACTTAGTGGTATCCTGCTCTTCAATACGAGTCATTGCTACAGAACACAGTGCTGCCAGCGCTGGTCTTTTCCTTGGCACATTTCAGTTTGTTTAGTTAACGAGAGAAACACTTCAGAGGTAATTAAATGCTTTGTGAATTTCATGCTAGTGAGAAGTTTCTGTAACTGGGAGACTGAGGTCATCCAGGTACTCTGGGATGGCAAAATACCCAGAGGTCCTGAGAATGGCTGGGTGTTGGCTCCACGCATGAACGAGGGCCTGTTCCCTTGGGAAGGCAGCTCTCCTGGGGGTGCCATCTGCATCTGGGAGCTAGTGGGGAAACACCTGGGACAGAGGCTTTGAAGTTACTAGGTGACTGGTCCTAATGTGGGATGGGAATTATTTCTGTGGCTCTGATGCAGTGTGGCATTTGGCCAGCAACTCTTGGTTGGGCTAACAAATATCCATTCATTGCCACATAAGGGACTTCTTACACTGGCAGTAATAGTGGAATCTCACACATACAGACATGGGAGGGTAGGGCTGACCCTGTTACTGCTGCTCCTGTCTAAACATTTACAAGACTCCAGTTTTTCCCCTTCCCATTCCCCCGAATCCTGTTTTGGATGCTGCTATTGCTCAGTCTTTAGGAATATGAGCAGCAACATGCTGCCCTTGGTGTGTGTCCCTGGAGGAGACCGTGTTGCCTTCTGCTTTACTGGTGTGGACGCTGAGCCTTTTGCATTGAACTTGTTAGAAATGCAGTCATTAATGCAGTCGCTGTCTCTAGACTGTGGTGTGTGGGGGGGTCTTGCACTGGGGGGGGGGTTACCTGTAAAATTAATTGGTTGGTATGGCCATGCCCATAGCAGGGAAGTTGGAACTAGATGATCTCAGAGGTCTTTTTCAACCTAAACCATTCTGTGATCTGTATCAGATCTGTAAGGGTGTGTTGTCACCCAAGTGTTTTGCTAATATCTGGCCCAAACTTTGTGTAACATCAACTAGAGTTTGCTGTAGAAATCTGCGGTGTGGCATCACAGTCTCATAGAAGATGCTCATACCTGTGCACTCAGTATTTCTGTAGTGACTTACTCCCTCAAATCCTTCCCTTGGAACAGGGACTGCCAGTTGCATGAGTTTTATTGTGGTAAGGAGCTGAACTGCAAATTAAAACCATGAATGTCATGTCAGTTCACTCTGCAAGTGATATTTGTATTGCAAGAAGAATCTTCTATGTCTTCGTTTGACCTAGTCACCCTGCCAGGTCACAGGTGTCCTCATGTGGATGGGAAAAGAGAAAAACCTGTAAAGCCATGCTAACCTAGTATTCCCCTCACCTCACTTGTGTGTGAGAATGAAGGTATGTTTCTGAGTTGTTTTCATTCCAAGGCTTCCAGCTTTATTCATGTTCCTGCTTTGATTGTGCTTATTGTCCCCTCTCTCTTGTACGGTTTGCTTTCGTTCTGCACCTCTGTGCTCAAAAACCAGCGCAAAAGGTACATTTGTAATCTGCAAGAAGATTTGTTGAATAACAAGTCTCTTCTGAGAGAGGCCATATTTTATCTAAGGTGAAATACTGGCCCTGTTGAACTACTATTTAGTAACTTCATCTGTGTACTCTTCATTTTTGGTCAAGAAGAGATAGTGGAAATTGTTCATCTCCTCCTTCAGTTCATGCATGCATGACTGTTGTTTGAGTTGGGGACTTGTAGCAGAGTGCCCAGAGATGAGAATGCTGTGGTATACAAAAAGGTATTGGATCCATGTCCAGTTAGAGCCCAAAAAGGTTTAAGGACAGTCTTATAGGAAAGCTGGAGGAAAAGAAAAACCATATGCAACTGTATTGCATATATTTAAAATTCATTTCTCACTATAATGAATTATAAGACTCTTGCTAATATTTATAAGAGTTTAGCTTGCATGTGATTGTTCCAGGTTAGCTTGTATTATTTTGAGTGAAATAAATCTTTAAAGTGTGAATTTATGCATATTAAAATAATTTCAGTATAAAATTCATAAGGATAAAACTTAATATTTTTGTAGCCATGTCAGTGCTAATGCCTTTCTTCAAAATCCTTTTCACAATGTGCTCTTGTTCATATTAATGTATGAAACCGCTATATTCTCAGCATGCCTAAACATACTTTGGATGCTAGAGCTGTGCTAAGTTGCCATTTAAATCCAGCAGCTCCAAAGACAGGGAAAACATCCCAGTGCTCCCTGGAAAAGCAAACTTTTTAGTGGATTAGAGGTATAGGCTGTAAATGAATGCTAGCGAGAGGTATGAAACACTTCCAGCCCGCTCTGTCTCTGGAAGAGCCGCACAGGGACGTGGGCTGTAAATCTAGGACCTGCCTTTGGTAGGTTGCATAATTTGAAGATATCTGATGCCTTCTAATAGGTGGCCGGAGAGGAATGTATGAAGCCATTAATTTCAAGAAAGGCATGACAGATGGCTGTGCAAAGAGCTTCTGTAGCTTTTTCATTGTCCCAGTTGAACCCTGTTTGGCTTTTAGCAACTAGTTGAATAAAAGTGATGTATTTACGAGGAAAAAACTTTCCCCTAAAATTGGTGCATTAAACAGGCAGTAAATATGCAAACGGTGCATTTTATTGTTGGAGCATCATGACCCCTGATGTCACCAGCTCATATAACATGAGGACATTACTTGCCAAAGGTCACTGGCTGCACGTTAAGTCTCACTTTCCGCTTCCATGTGGTTGTTCCAGCTGCAGAAGCAGGACCAGGTGTGCTATTGCTGTTTGGTGGTTGATAAAGTGTGCCTTGAACGGTGGGCTTGGGTGGGAAGCCATTGGATCTGTCTGGTTTTGGTGGCCAGTCTGTTTCTCTGATGGCCTTAGATTAATGCATCTTATCCTGCCCAGTGAGGTTTGGGGAGGGAATGGACAGGACTGAAATATTTCTACCTTTTTTTTTAATGCTCCCATAAACTAAAGGTGGAGTTTCAGCAATTTTGGAAACTCTTTGCATTCCCTCTTTCACCTTAGTGTTTGGGATGGTTTTGCTTGGTTGGTTTCCTACCTGCATCCCCAGTTTTGCAACCAAAAGTTGGCTTCTTCTGTCTTGAAGAGCTGTTTTGCAAACATTCGATGCATCACTCCTCAATGAAGTCTTGTGTCCCACTGAAGTGAGTTATATGCTTCTGTGTCTTGTTAAATCGTGGTTTTGAACATTCACTACAGCTGATGGATGCATCTTGCTGTTAGCTGTGGGGAGGGAGAGGATGCTGCGGAGGCTGGCAGGGAAGGCTTGCTCTGCCGTCTCCCCCCCCACCTCGGGCAACAGGCAGTGACATCTCCTGCATGCCAGCGCTGACCTCGAAGTGTGTGAAGCGTGAAGAGTTGGGAAGAAGCGTGAAGGCAGAGTAACTCTACTAGGACAGTTCACCTGACCTGCTTTCCAGGATATTTCTTGGATATTCTCACATCCTTTTTTGTTCTAGATGGATGAAGAGATTCTCATTGCTTTTGAGAGGCTGTGTTAGCTGCATAATTTTTGTTGGATTTGGACTGATGTGGAGAATCTCTTTTGAGGATAAACATTCAGCAGTCAACATCCCTGCCAATTTATTCTGAGTACCTTTTCAAACTGAAAATGTCTTTCTCATCTTTCTTCTGCCAAAGGGTAGAAGGCTTTTATTCTTAAATAGCATTGGAGCCATTCAAGAGGTTGTATGTAGGTCTTAGAGGCTATGAGAACGGCCTAAGTCGCATGGAGGCTGGTGACTCGTATGCAAATGATAAATATTTTGTACTGTTATCAGCAATAATAAAAACAAACAAAAAACAACCTGGAGCTTTTCCATACTGTCTGTCTTGGATCGAGTTGGAGAAATGAATGGATATTGGGTTTTAGTGTTGCATGGCTTAACCTGCAATTGTTTCCTGGCTTTCTCTATAACCAACAGTGCATGTTGGATTTTTTTTTTCAGAATGCTAGAGCAGTCTTCATTTTTAGTCCCAAAATTTCAGACTGTATATGATTTAATTTTTTTTCTTAGATATGATAATGAAGCAGAGTTTACAATGAATATTTAGGGTGGATTTCTTTTTCTGCATCTTAATTTTGAAATGTTTTGATTTTAGTTTTGGTAGTATAGAGCTCAGAGCTCATGACATACAGTTGAGGGGGGAAAGAAAGTCAGCAGAGAGCTAATATGACTACCAGGCTCTATTTTACAGGATTTGTCTGCAAGTCCAGGCTTTGAATGGATGGACACTTTTCACTGCAGTGATAAGCTGAGATCGAGTCATAGACTGGTGTATGGAGTAAACTGGAAGTGCTGAGTTTTCTTCATTGTTTTTTCAGAGCTATTTGGTAGCCAGCCTTATTCATTGCTTAGTTGTGTGTGTATCTTTTGGATCTCTAGATGTCCAAGTAAGAAAAAGCTTGTTGTGACATAACTCTCTAACTTCAGGTTATTATGATTAACAATTGCAGTGCAGTTCTCGGCAGTGAAATTCAGAAGACTGTTAAAATACAGCAGCAAGAAATTTAGGTGAACTTCATAGTGGCAACAGACACTAGCATTTTCCTCTCTGGAGGCTTGGTAAGGAAGTTCCATGTGGGTTTATATACAGTCTTAAATGTCTGCAATGCATTTGGCAATTGAATGGTAAAGAGAACTTACTTCAAATGAGGGTCTTCATTTCGCAGTCAGAGTATTTGTCCTGAATAGCTTCCTGTTTTCCTTGGACAAGTGCTTTTTTGTCATGTGCTGCTTAAAAAACGTGCTGATAATCTCCATGTGCTCTTCTCCTACAGGTCCCCAGCAGAGAGGACAAATGCTTTCTTATTTATATAGATGTGTGTGTAGAAAACAAATATTTATACATAAATATTTACTTAAATAATATATGTGTATAGCACCATCTATAGTCATATATCCAGTGTTTTAAATACGTATATAAATAAATGTGTATGTAAAACCCCACACCTGGAACTGTATAAACAAATCATGTAAAAGTGATGTTTAAAGTCAAGTAAATTAAAACACTGGTGTGTGTGTGTGTATATATGTATATATGAAATTTAGAAATGGAAAAGTAAATCTGAAATTGTTATATATTATTTTCTGAATTGTTATATATTCATATATATATATATGAGCTTTATTGCCTTGTGATAAAGATTTGTGTCTTAGTTGTAAACAGATGGTATGAATTTATTGAACAATGTGCAACTCCCTTTAAATGTGTTTCTTGTATTCTGAGGGGTTTTTGTTGGATTTTATTCTGCAGTATCTTATACTTTGGGATTTTAGCCAATAAGTGTCTGCCTTAAAATAAATGTCTGCTGTAATATTCCCTTGACGTATAAAAGGCAAGATATCCATTAGGATTTACTGATGTCTCCTATTTCTGTTTTATTTCTTTGTGCTCAAAGTTTACGTTGGACTAATGCTGAGGAGTTTTCTCTCCATTGCATCCAACGAAGGCACATATGTATAGGACTGTGCTTTCATTGAGCTGGAGTAGGTCTCAGGACATCAGTGTATTAACCAGAATTGGTTTAGTTGTTGCTTTCCATGCACTTCAGAGCAGGCATTTTTATCTGAGCTGAGTTGCCTTTCACATGTTTAAGGTTGTGTTTTTCTTCTGCATTACCAAAGAAACATTCCATAAGCCTTAGTGCCATTCTGCTTAAAACGGGAACTCTCTGTGGATAGAGCACAGTGGGGTTGGAGAAGGTTCTGCACTTGGATGCATTTCTTCTGAGCTCTCTCCTTGGGCACTGAGCTGCGTGCTCAAAGGAGAGCTCACAGAAGCATTGCTCTGAGTCCTCAGCCTTTTAGACTGCTGGTTATAATGCTAGCAGAATTTGTTCAGGTGCCTGAACTTGCCTCCGTTTTCCTCTTATGTATTGTAGCTTATCGTTATCTCAATTCTTTGAAGCAAGTAGGTTGTATCCGATGTGTTTATGCATGCCTGGTTTGTTTCTGGATAGGAGAAACAACAGCTGGTGTATGAGGGATTCAGCTGAACATCAGGCTACTAAGGTTATTAAGGAGATGGATGTTGAGTTACTAGAATTAATTTTGTCATCTTCTCACTTAAGCTCCATTAGAGAAAGCTCGCTCTTCCTTAGTTTGAGTTAGTTCAGGAGGCCCAAGCAATAAAACTTGACTAAGTAACTTTCCAAACTGTTTATTGCAAAAGAGACAGGCACTTAAACTGCTGTTCTGATGGAAATTGTGCAGCTCCTAAGGTGATGCCTCTTCAGCAGTCCCAAGTAGTTTGCCTGCTTTGATTGTGGAGTTAATTTGTGTTGACCATTCTGAAAAACTCTACAGATCTGCAGCTCCCAAAAGCTAAAGCAGCCATACAAGGTTTATGTCGTGTTTCTAACTACATTTTAATTCCATTTCCTCTTTCTGTCTCTCTGAGAAATTAAGTAAGCAGTAATTTTTACCCACTGGCATATAGTCTCCCAGGGAGAAATCTGGATTAGTCCTGCAAACTCTCTGAACAGAAGAATAATCAGACAGCCAGTTAAAATAAATAGGGCTCTAAGGCATGCTGGCAGCATGAGAATGTGACTGAGCTCCTTGAGAGAAGGCTTAGTGAAAGCTACTAATTCAGGGTCTTAAATATCTGCAGACATTCTGGCACTTGACTGTAAATCATTTTCCACCACTTATGTATTTGAAAAGCATGTATTTTTTGGAATTGCCCGCGTTCTTGCAAATATGGTTTTAGCCATGATGTCCAAATTATTTTGCCTTGGTCCTTTTCACAACTTGTTTTTTTGACATTGTGACGTTTTTCCTTCTCCAAATTGGATCAGTAGTTGTCTCCTGTTATTCAGGGAACCCACCAGTATTGCCTGTCCCATCTTGGTGGCAATCCTTTCATCTCTTTGTTCTCTTCAATGCTTCAAGTGGCTTGGAAAAGCAAGACCAGATGTGTAGTCTTGTTAGATGCCAATAGAGCTACACTTGTGTGGAGTGGTTTCTTTATTTCTTGCACGTGAGGTCAGTGTGAATTTTGACTCATTTTTCAAAATCCTTTGAATTCCAATTTTTACTTGTATGTCAGTACATGAAAAAAGTCTAAGCTACAAGTAAAATTTGTTACATGTATCAGAATTTATTGCAGTGTGTGTAGTTAACTGCTTCCATTCCATATGGGCAAGTTCAAAAGCAGGGATCGTGCTTTCTTCTAACTGCTTCTGAATTGGCAGTGATGATGCTGTATTGGTGTTATGTCAAAAATTAAAGCCAAAGGTACTTTTTGTGAAGCCGTTTGCCTCTGCTTCCTGATGTCCTGCAGCAGTTGGGCTGTTGTATGGGAGGGGAGAGAGAGATGGAACTTGCTCATGGAAGAGTAGAGCTGAAAGGAAACCGTGATCGGTCAAGCCGTCACAAGTGAGAGATGGCACCAGCTAATAAACCCTTCTGGCATCAGCATGTGGAAACTATTTCTGCTTATTAGCAACCTGTTGTGGGGCATGCAAGGGAAGCTGAGGGCTGCTTTTCCTGCTTTGCTCCCCTGGCATTGAAGTTGATCCGTTTCCCATTAGCTGATTGAGAAATAAAGAGCACATATCCAAGAGGCCTGTGCATTGTACCCTATTTTGTAGACTTAATTTGTGATTTTGGATCCTTTCCTGAATCAACCCAATTGTGTGTAAGAGTAATTAACACTACATGGTGCCTTTTCTGTTTGTTAGCAGCTGACATTCCCTCGTGCTCCGTATGTGGTGCATGCAGGGATGGACAGAGCGATGGATGTAACTGCTTATTTACAGTGCAAAAGCAAGTTAAAACTTTTTCTTTGTGGAGGGCATTAGATAAATATTAAGGGCTGAAATACAGTGAAAGAAAATGTTGAGAAGAAAAGAGAAACAGTTGAAGTTGTGTGTCTTTTTCCTAAACGCTGTGAACCCACAGGTGTGCTCATCCCTGTTTCTGTAGAAGGAAGGCTCACACTTTGTGTTAGGTTTTGTTTGACATAATTTCTGAATGTGGGACTACAGGGATACATGGTACAATCACATTAAAATGTATGCTCTTGCCAGGGTTGTTGCTGAGGATAAGTAGTAGGACTGAGAATGAAATGCAAAAGATGGTCTGGGTGGTATCTGGTGTTGGGGTCCACAGCCAGTCAGAGAAGTTGGTTGGTACTTATACTTCTTTTTTCCTTATATGTTGTCTTTAATGATCATTGGTGTGCTGTGCATGCCTTAGATTACAGCTTTATGGATGAGTCTGGAAACACCTTTAATGTTATAGGGAGGAAAAAGAAGGGAAATAAAATTTACAGAAGGCTGCAGGAGCAGGGCCTTGTGGGATGAGGCGAGGGCAGGGTTTCCTGGCACTAATACATACCAAAATACTCTAGTAATCTAAAGAGGGTTGGTGTGTTTGTTTTTTTTTTTTTTACCTAAGCTAATTTTGATCCCTGCTTGGTTTAGGGAAAGCCTTCAACTTATTTGCAGGACTGGCTCATAACCCCTTTTATAGCTGGTTGTGTCAGCGGTCTCCACTGCAAACCCTGCATTGGCATTCTTATAACTCAGCTGTATAAATTTGGTCAGGACTTTAAAATTGGCATGTACGTTCTTGATTTGGAAGCAGCTATCGAGGCTGAATGGCTAATCTGTTGGCTATGCGAATAGTATTGCTGTAGTAAAGGCTGTGAGAAATATGATACAGCTCTTGGTTTCCATTGAGCCCAGAGGAAGCTTCTTTGCCACAAAGAGTGGGTGTTCTGTCACTCTTTTTTTCTTTTCATCTCCTCATGTTTTGGGGCAAGGTTGTGTTCTCCAAAAGTACAGCAAGAGCTGCTTCTCCAAGCTTGCAGCGATTCACTGAAGGGGTGTTTTCTAGCATACTTTTGAGAGCATGCTGTTAAAATACTGGCTGTTGGTGCAGGGTGGTACTTCGGTCAGGTGAAATGAGTGCAGGCATCAGCAAGGCAGTAACATATAATGAGTGTAAATATTTGCAGGAAGTGTGTTATAGCAGGGTGATAAAGCCCTTGGGGTTTGAACATCTGTGTGAAAAGGCAGAGTGTTATTCAGTAAAAGAGAGGTTGCCTGATGGCTTGTTTTGTGACTTTGCAAAGTTCTGTAATTTTTTTTTCTGTATGTGTGTGTGTTGCGTTTTGGTTTTTTTAGTTATTTAAAATACTTTAATATAGGGAAATACGTAGACTGGAAGGAGAAGCAAGAGCGGTAGTGATACAAAGATCATTGTCTGGTTGACTTCTGCTTTGATTATGCGTGTCTTCAAACTGCATTGCTGTAGCCAGCTATGTATCAGAAATGCTTGAGGGGTAAAAATCAAGCTGGTTTTAAATTGGGAGCAATGAATTACTTTGAGAGAAAGTTGCGGATGACATTGAAGGATGTTTGTGTGATGGGGGACCATCACATCCGTTATGAGGATTGTTGTGGTGCTCTGTCACATGGACCAGCTGCAGCTAAGGTTGGTTCAAGGCTGCTGGCACAGAGAAGATAAAAGGCAGCTTCCATCTCTAGTCAAACAGGCCTTTGTCTTATGATTAACTGCAATTAAGTATTTAATTTATTACTGCATAAAGGCTAAAAAAAATGGTTCAAAGAAGATACTTGTCAAGTTTTCTTCATAGTCATGTGAGGGAAAGTAGATGGTTATATGTTAATTATAAATTAGTTAAGCTACAAATTACATTGATTCAGAGATAGATGCATGTGTATGTGCATACATGCAATTTTCCTGGAAAATATCTCATTAAAGCTTGAAAGTGGCAGTAAAAAAGCTCTTTTTCTTGCTATTATTTTTAATGTTGGTTATGGCAAAATGAAATAACAGGCTGGCTAAAATTTATCTCACAAAAACAGTTGCATTCCAGTCTGTTTGGGGCTATTTGCTTTTAAAAAACTGAGGCATAGAACTGTGCTGAGATTATTTTTTTATACTATTGCTTTTGAAGTTCATCCTGGATCAAGAACTGGTTTACTTTTGTTTTATTTCCATTTGGAACGTATTGTTGCAGTTTTGGAATGCTAATCTTTAAAACAAGAACAATAAACTTCTTTTTTTCTGTTTGAACAAAACTGAAATCTTCTCTTCAATAGGTGATTTTATTTATTAGAAAGCATCCTGAGCATCTCTGGATTTCATTCGGCTGGCTTTTGGCTTTCAGCCATGAAGCTGATTGCTGCTCAGGGGCCGAAAAGAGGTTTGCTGTTGGGGGCTGCGGGAGTGATCGGCCTCAGCAGGTGCCTGATGGTGAAATGTCTCTCCTGCTGTGCCTCCTCCTTCATGTCCAAATGAGCTTCCCAGAGTACAGAGACATAGCATTAAGTAGGAGGACATGTTTTTGGTTTGTCTGCTGGTTAACATAAAAAAAAAAGTCCAATTTTTGTAGCTGTAATTCATGCTTGATTTGAAAAACTTGCCTATACTGGAAATGCAGAATTAAAGCAGATCCATGAAGGATTTGAAGGAATATTTCTGGTGCTTAGAAGTTAGTTTGGTTCATAAGTAGCCAGTTCTATAATTTTAATGCTATACTCTTCTGTGCATGCATCTTGTTCTGTTGATTCCTTTTGTTTGCAGGTGTATGTTTAAAAAAAGTATGTTTTAAGTGTATGCTTTTTTCCGACTAGGAATTAAGCATTAGTGGGGTTTTTTTGCTTTTGTCCATCAGTTTACTAATCCTTTGGTATTTAAGCATAGGTAATGCTGTACTTCACCAGTGACTGATGCCAAATAATTTTACTAAGCTAAGGTGAAATTTCTAGTTTAAGAACAAAATCATACCGGACAAAAAATGTGGTACAAAAGTGGTAATGAATACAGCTTCAAAATTTCCTTCATATTAGCACCTACATCTTTTTATATTGTCTGCATCTGTTGGATTTTTCAAAATCTAGGTGAAAAAAAGGAAATAAGTGGAGTTAATTTCTATTGTGACAAGGAATATGAGGAGCCTTTTTTCAGTTTTAATTGCATATGTACACAGTTTTGCATACAGAATCCCAATTATGTTTACAAATTTGTTGTTTGTAATGGTAATTCACACTTACAGAGTCTAAGAAATGTCAAAACTCTGAGGTTCCTGGGGTATAAATATGTCTGCAGTGTGGAAAAGATCCTTAATTATTTCAACTGTTCTAATTCCTCCTGCTGTGTCCAGTGTAGATGTTTATTTTTATATACCCGTTCCTGTGATTATATTCCTCTTGCATCTGTGGTAAAACTCTGCCCTCGTAGCTTCAGTTCCACTGTGCTATAGGCACTTGACAAGCCAAGGATGCTGGACTGTACTCTCAGGAAATGTCATCTGGAGGAGTCTTCCCTAGAAGTAGCAACCTCCCCTCTTTTGGTTAGTCAGGTTTCTTATCTGAAATCAGCAGGTTTTACTTGTAAGGCTTACTCACTGTACCTAGATTACTGCTCTGGCATCCCTCTGTCCGTATAGTCCTTCACACTCTTGTCCAGTAATTTGTTCGTTCCGCTGTGCCTGTGACAGCCTCACTCGTGAGCATAGCCAGGGGCTTGTCATGTTTCTCAGGACCTGCCGGCTTTTTTTCCCCATCTCCAGGGTGCATTTTCCAGACATATATATTTTCAGGTGTTTTCAGCCTGGGGTTTTGCTGAAATGATTTTTACAGCTGTCTCCCATGGGTACTTGCATAGAGATTCATCCCCAGGATGCAGCAGTTTAAGAGTGACCTTGGGAAAATCAGGTGATGAGTTGTGAGTTGGTGTGTGTTGGCCACTGGAATCAAACAAAAAAGTGAAATTTTTGTAAAATTATTTTATACTTTTTTTGGTTGGTAAGGACCACCCACCCCGAATAGTCACCCTGAAGCCTGCTTTTGAAGTCTTAATGGTGAATATGTGTAGGTTGCTTTTTTCTATCACGAATGACAATGCGTGAATATCATGCGCTTGCGTACATTCAGAGAAAGCTAGATTTTATTCACTTTGTCAGTCCAATCACCAAGCACAGCGATACGTTTGACCTTTAGCTTTTAGCACCCTCACATTCCTTTCCCTTTTCCAGACCTTGCTGACAAATGTCAGCATGCCATCACTGTCAGTTTAGGGATCTGTTTATGGCAGGTTTTACCCCTTGCCCAAAGGTTTGAGGAGCTTCCCTATAAATAGCTATGTTGGTCACAACCCTTTCTGTAGGGTTCCCTGATTTGTATTTTAGAGTAACTGGGTCTCTTAGCTCACAATTTGGGTATGAACACCAAATTTTGGAGCAATTTTGGCTTTGTTGTTAAAGCCTTTTGTAAAAGGATGCACCGTACAAGTTATAATTCTGATGAATTTAGCAAGTCAAGGAGTTTTTTCTGAAATTGGTGCATCTTCTTTTTCCTTTGTCTTCTACTTTTCTTCCTTGCATGGAACTTGCTATGGTAACTTTCCCTTGTTAGCACCCTTTGGTTTCATCTCTGAGTAAAATTGCTCTGACCTGTAATGCTGAAGGACCAGCTGTTATATTGAATCTGAGAGATGACAAGTCTTCCTACATCTCAGGCCTCCTCTTTCACCAGAATAATGTATTTGATAGCATAGGATTAACACCAAATGGAAGGATTTTTCTGGTTTTGTTTGAATTTTTGGCTATTGTTTTTCATTGCTAAAGACTGCTACTGAAGATGTTTGTGGTGCATAGATTGATGTTGAAAGATACCAGCCATGATTCATGGAATGTGGCATTTCTTGCTTTCAGTCTATATGTTGTCAAATTGTATATTTCGGGAGTATTGTATTTGCATTTGTCTTGCAAGATTAGGCAATACTTTTTTTCTCTGTTCAAGTATTTTCAGATGCTGTCCTATATGTCACAGCTGTCATGTGTTTTAGTCTCTGAGATTTTAAGAAAACCTTAACCATCTCGGGTGGGCTGATGGGACACTTTCCACAGGTTTACTGACAAGTGTCTGTTCATACACAAGTGAAGAACTGCGTCCCTGGTATTTTACGAATTTCTACCCCTTTGCCGTAGACAGTTTCCAAGACCTAGCCTCACTTCTGTGGGAGAATTGAATGGTGTGGAGACTAGTGACTGTACTTTGTGGTCATTTTCAAAAGGAACTACAAGGAGGCAAAACTTCTTGGTCCCTACTGAATGAACTAAAAGAGAGGCAGATAAAAAACAACAGAGATGAAAGCCTTCCTAGAGCATGACTGTGGCCAAGGTGAACTCCACTTTTGGAAATAAAGATGAAGTCATTTTGCTGTTTGCAATGGCTCCCTAAAATGTAGTACTTTCTGCAAGGAACAGACTCAAGCTTGCAGGCAAAGGGAAGAGTTGGAAGGTTTTTCATGCACAGCGCAAGCAGCTACAACTTCTCTGCTTTAAGACACGAAATACATCTGGAAACAAAGAGGGAATTTGCACTATCCAGAACTACTCTCTACACCTGATTGAGGACCAGGGATAGAAATCAGTGCATAGGACTTACAGTGTGTTGCTTTATTTCTGTTTCGGTTGTTAGGAATGAAGCTAGTTGAAATCCAGTGGCGTCAGATGAAAAGGTTAATTTATTGTTCAATTGAGGTCAATAATGTGACCTTTACAAGGGTTTCTGTTGCAAGACTATTTCATTCAATTGGACCAAAGGCAATGGAGCTGAACTTTGGCAGTGATCTTGATCCAAGAGGCAAACTGCTTAAGAGGCCTTTCTTATTCTGGTCTGAATGTACTGCGGGTCACTGGGGGCTATAAACCTACCGAGAGAAAGGCCAAACAAAGTCCTGTAACCAGCCTGTCTGTGATGTTGAACTTTTGACTTTCTAGTAGTTACAGCTGGGGAAAAAAGACAGTTTCAGTATTAAGTCTTCCATGCACATGACCAGTCATTGACAAATACATAAACTTTGAAGAGGTTGTCTAGATCGAAAATCTACAATGGAAAAAAGTAGTTTACAGCCTTCCTCTTTCCTCTTGTGAGAAAAATTTCATGTATAAAGAGATAAGAGGCTGGAACTTGGCATTCAGGAAATTGTGTGTACCTCTCCCTGCTTGTGTCTCTTGGCATGTGTGCACAGCTTCCAGCCAGTAAAGTAGAAGTAGAGTTGGATTTGGAAAAATAGGCAATACTGTGCAATATATTTCCTGTCATTCAAGTGAAATAAGAACAAGAACCTATACATATTGCTTCACTGGAAGGAAAGTACAGCAACTTTCACAGGGACATGCTCACAAAGGAGAAAAGATGACTTTTTTTCTTTTTCTTTCTATGAAACAGTGCTGTGAGTAAGATACTGTGGTCCTGTGTTCAGAGACTATAAACATAAAACATCCAAGTTTCTCATTTACCCTACTTGTGATATTTCAGCTTAACGACGGTGGCAAGGCAGCCCGTGCACACGTGGGGATAGGTGATGTGGTTCTTACCATTGATGGGATAAGTACGGATGGGATGACTCATCTAGAAGCACAAAACAAGATCAAGGCGTGTACAGGCAATTTGAACATGACTCTGCAAAGGTAAGATGCCTTTTTCTTACTTTAAAAAAAGAGAATTAATCACCGTCGTAACAGTTGTTTGGAGGATAAAAACATGTCAGTGGTTTGGCAAAGGGCATGAAGTGAAGTGGCCACGATTGAAAGGTATGCTACTGTAGCCTGAAACATGTGTTGATTTTATAGCATTTTAGAAAATTTATTAGATGTTAATTGTGCGAGTCAACAGAGACCTTTTCCAACCTTCTGTCACATGTTCTACGTTGAATGAAATCTAGTTCCTCTTCCTTTTGAGCTCCAGTTTTGTTAACACTTGTTTAACTAAAACCAAGTCTTACCCAGGCTCTTTTTTCCTTCCCCTCTCCTTATTGACTAGGGGCATTTCTTGTTTGGGTCAAGTCCTATGTTGTCATTTTTATTGGCAAACAGAATGATGGATTTATTGAAGTAGTTATATGGATGAAAACACTGCATGTTTCCTGAAGCAATACTACTGTTTTACAAAGTAGCAGCCCCCCTTCGCTAGCTGCAGCGTCAACTATAGAAGTTCCAGCTTGGTCCAGTCTCCCCATTCCTGAAACGTACAGTTGATTAGGTTTCAGCATGCTGCTGTTAGCCCAGGACTATGTTTTGAGAGGGGTTGGAAGAAGGGAGCAGGATGCTCCTGTGCAGGTTATTGGAACTGAAGCAGGAAGAGCAGCAGTACAAGCAAGAAATTTCTTGAGCTCTCAAAAGTCTCCCAGGGCTAAATACTGGTTTTTATTAGAATACTGCTATTTTTATTTAATGATGTGAGAGAGCATTGTGGAGGAGGATTGGCCTCTGAAGCCATCACATAATGAGAACCATCTTTTCTTGTTATCAAAGAAAACGATACCCTGTGATTGCTCTTCGTGCCCACCTTCAGCAATGCAAAGTCCCTCGATGAGCGGTGGTTGAGGTCCATAAGAGTATCTCTTCACCAGTTACTACCTTTTCTGGCAAATTATCTGGCCTTTAATGAAAGGACCACATCTCTGAGACTTCATTGGTATAAGAATAAAAGAGAGGACATGGCTCTGGGTTTGACAAAGTTCAGCTCTCCAGGGCAGTGGTGCTCGTTCCCAGCCCTATGCGATATGTAGTTGAACGGTTGTGTGAGTGCTTTTCTTCCTAACCGGCTATAATTCAGCGCTACCTGTTGGTTCTTGTTTTTCCTCTTGTCCTGCTGTACTTGGGTCCTTAGCTACCCTTAATAAGGGATTCCCTTCTCTGAGGAAAGGAGTATATTGTGGCGTGGTTCATGCCTAGGGCGTCTTCTTGAGTTAAACTTGTAAAGTTGGTATTAAAAGTTGTTTGGTGAAACAGAGGCATTATACGAACTCACCAGAAGAATCATGCATTGTATATCTAGTGTGTCACTTGCTTTTCTGTCTCCCAATGAGGCAGGCAGGTTGTTTAGAAGTGCACTTTCCAGGAGTCCACTGAGTCACCCCAGCAGGCAGCTGGGACTGTAGGGTTTTTGGCCCACTTTCTCCTGTTGCCATAAACTCATGGGCAGGGTTAATATCAGGTGGAGGAAAGGAATAGCAGGTGTGTCTTGGTCAGGCAATAACTTGTCTGAGGCTGCTTTTGGTTGTGTGCAGGGATGAGTGGTTTGAAAATGAAATTAATCATAAGTTAGCCTGGTCCCCTCCTGTTCTCACCCTTCCTACCCGGTGTAGTGTCTGACTCACCAGTGTCGGCTACCTGACAGCTGAAGGCTAAGTCAGGATCAGACTAGCAGAGATCAAAGGAACAGCCTCAGTCCCAGCATCTGGGGGTGGGACAGATGGCCTGTCTTGCAGCTCTACTGGACTGCAGTCCCAGGCTCTCAGCTGTTTCTAATTCTGCCTGGATCCCATGAAACCAAAATCAAACACAGTGCTCTCCCAGCTCATCTGCGTGTGAAAACTTCCTTGCTCTGATTGCTGTTTAGCAGATTTGTTTCAGTTGTTTATTTGTTCTTTATAGCCTGGAAGAAAGTGATTCTTGGAGTCGGACTGGCTCACGCTAACTGCAGATGCTGAACGCCCCTGGGAAGGACAGCTTGCGAGTGTCAATAGGGTAGTGAGATAACCCATTTCAGTATTGAGGGACCTCCATAATTATATTCTGCTACTTCTGCTTCTTCTCCCAAAACGAAACCAAACTAAATAAAATATTTTGAGCTCTTCTTGTTCACATGCAAGATTAAAGAGATGCTGTCAATGTGAAACAATGTTGGCTTTCAAATTACAAGTTGGTGCAGACAGAACCAGAAATGGTTTGGGTTGGAAGGGACCTTAAAGATCATTGAGTTCCAACCCCCCTGCCATGGGCGGGGACACCTCCCACTAGCCCAGGTTGCTCAAAGCCTCATCCACCCTGGCCCTGAAAGTTTCCAGGGATGGGGCATTTACCACCTCTCTGGGAGATCTGTCCCAGTGCCTCACCACCTTCAGCGTAAAACATTTCTTCCTTTTAAGATAAAAATGAAAGGAAGACAGATATATCTAATTTTGATTTTATTGCTTTTCATTGTCTTTAGGGGTTTTTACAGTTCCCTGAGCTTTTATCTGCCCTAGTGTGCTGCTGCTTTAAAGGGGCACAATGATCGGTCGGTTAGTGGTGTTAGCTGGAGGTCTAAGAAAGCTGAAAGAGAATTATGGCTTGAGCTAATGGCTTTTGCACTGTGAGCATGTCCATGTGGTGTTTTATGAAAGATGTGAAAGAAAACAGTTTGATCAAATTAGCCATAGGAAGTAGAATATATTTAGTACATTCACTTTAGTATGTTTTTGATGGTAGCACCAAGGGACCTTTATTAATGATGCACTCATCTGTGGATGCCTGTTTTACTCTTGACCAGTTATAATTCATGTGGAATATGTGAAAATTAATGCAGTGGTGCACATTTAAGCCTGATGTGAAGATAATGGCAATATGTGGAAAAACGGCAAGGTATACCACCAGCTTCATGGTGTGTCAGAGATGGGGCTGGCTGTACTGTTTGCTGGGGTGGGACTAACCAAAAAAATCAGTAGTTATTTGAAAAAGAAGCAGGGTCTTGCCCTGGCTTTTTAGCAGTTTTGTGTGTGTGTTGTGAGAATAGTTGGCAGAAAAGCAGTGGTACACCATAGGAATTACTGGGCCAGTGAACCTGAGTGGGTGCCATCTGAGGTTGGTGGGCTCCAGCATCCCACTTGGCATGGTGGCTGGGGCATGGTGACAGCCTGCCTTTTAAATGGTGTGAGGGAAACTTCATGAGTCTATGTGGCAAAGGCGAGAGAGGAAATTATGATCAGCTGCTGCTTATAAATATTTTTAACTTGATACAACTTTATACTGTTGGTCAGGTTTTCACTTGACTTCCTCTGTTCTTTATGTACCAAGTGGAAAAAATAAAATGGAGAGAAAGAAAATAAAGGGCAAGAAGTAGCTTGAGTGGAAGGTTGGAATGGATATTTAAAGCAATGCCTTCAGAAGCTTTACTTACAGGTTTAAAGCACACTTTATTTATGGAGGCAGATGTGCACCTACCTCTTATGGAAAACCGGTTAGGTGATTTGTAACTTGTAAGTGAATGTTGGCAAGGCAGAATAAAAGCTCACTTTTTTCCTGTGTAACACAATATCACACATTGTTTTTTTTAAATATGGAATTGTTCTCTGCCTCTGGAAGGAACCAGAATTACAGCTGTCACAATTGTAAGTCAACTTTGCTCAGATGTTGCTTAAATACAAATAGATAAATCTGTGCTTGCCAGCCACGTACAGTAGTAGATGCTTAATGTTTGCATGTGTTCTCAAGTATTTTCAGGTATATGTCTCTAGAATTAATTAGTTCTGTAAACAAATCTCACTACTTATTGTGAAGGTTATAATTTTTAAATTGTGTAATAAAAATATAATTTTAGTGTGTTATTTGCTCATTTTTCATATTAGATATTGCTTGAAAATCTGGGGTGTGTTTTTTCTTCTTTTTGTAACATGCAACTTTAGGTTCTTGATAGTTTGTTGGGTTTTTAAACCTTAAATGATTTGCATAAGGAATTTTCCTTTGTATGTGTCCCTCCCTCCCTGAAATCCTGCTCTTTTGCACCCCAGTATTTTATTTTTGGAGTTCAACCCCTTTCCTGTTTCCCATGAGGAGAGATGGAAACCAGATGCTTGCATTTTGGATATATTTTCAAGTTCAGTAACTTAGCATGGACTCCCATAAATAAATCTGTAAGTTGCTGAACAGCTAAGAGCCACCACCTGTTTTTAAAATACTGGTTTTGGGGACTGCTTGTCCAGACTCCTGCCTTAATGATTCTTTGGAAGTGAGAGAGATAAAAATTTGCGTATTAAGTCCGTTAGATGAGATCATGATACTCATGAAACTTGGAAAAAGTGTCTATAGGGGTAGAAAAAAATACAGAAAAGTTTGGAAAGTTTTTTTGCTTTTATAATATAGAAATTATTTACCTCTTTATATGTAGAACAGACCTGCACAGCTATAGTGTGCTTTGTAAAGGAATTTCCTTCACCTCTCCCTATGAATTTATCCATTTAGGACAAAAAGCATTGAGATAGCTCAGCTTGGGAAGTGAAAGGAGGATTCTCAAGGTTGTTTACCTCTCTTGCTATTTTGCAGTGGGTGCGGTAGGTCAGCAGTGAGCAGTTCCTCCAGTTCTACTTCCAGGTCTTCAGTGGATGACTCAATGGATCTTTGCAAATGAATGTGGGTGTTACAAAGCAGTAGATGAATTTCAGTGATGACTGTGGGTTTTGGGTTTTTTTTTCCCCTAAACCTTTTAAAAGCACAGGGTTGCCCAAGTGTCATAGGNCGAAGTCTAGACTTCTAGGTTAAGAACAGCTGAAATGCTTATGATTTGAGGTGGGGCAATAGGGAAAAAAATGTTATGGATCACTCAGTTTCTTTTTACTCAGGTCATTTTTCAAGTTATCCATTTCAGAAATGGTTGTCTGCAGTAAGACTAGCTCACTATACTTTTTTCTTTCTATTTTTATTTTTCCTAATCTTGCTTTTATTATAAAACCATATAATAATATTACCATCTATTGTGTTGAGAGCCCTGCACTGCTTTGGAAATGCACAGGAGGAAGAGCATTTTGCTTTGAGGAATGTATGTTCTGATAAACTATGTTGACAAAATGGATTATCTTGTTCCCACTTTGAAGATGGGGAAGTGAGAGGCCTTGATGTAGAGCAGGTTTAAGAGACTTGAGTCCTTTGTTCCTTGGGTGTTGAAATATTCACCGAGCGTAGGTTAGCTGTAAACTATTTAATTTCACAAAAATAAAAACCAGCAGTGGGGAGAATGGCACCGTGGATCCCAAGAGCCAGCCTTAGTTGCTGTTACAGGGGGATCTGAAGTCCTAAAGTTTAAGAAGTTAAATTGTCTCCATGGAAAGGTGAGAAAATAGTATAACCAGTAAATAAAGTGCAGGAAGAGGCTAAGAAAAATGAAGGAGGATGAGCAAGCAGAAGAATACAGGTATAGAAAGGATTTCAAACTATTCACAGTGTAAGCTTCACTTTATAGATGGTGGTTAAAACTCATGCTTTCAGGTTGATGAGTCATGGGTTCCTTGGGGTGGATAGTTTGTTTCCATAAGCCATATAAGGATGAGCTTTAAGCAAACTATGATAAGAATGCATTCGGAAGTCTTATTTTTCTCCAGCTTTGGTTTACTAGTCATCATCATTTCCCTTACACAGACATTTTGACTTTAGTTTTGGTCTTTGGTGATTTGCTTTTCTAGCATACGGGAGGAGGTTGTTTGTTCTGTGCCAGTTGAACATGGGCAATAAATTGGCTGAAAGCATCACAACTTCTGAGCAATTTATTCAAAACCTGAAAACAATTTTTTTTTTTTTTGCTGGAGTTCTTTTTCCTGTAATATTAATTCTTGCATAGCTCTTCTTTCAGGGATGTCAAAACTGAGTGTTGGTTAATTAAAGGGATAAGCACCAATATCCCTTTTTTAATTGAGACAGTTGAAACAGAAAAAAATTACAAAACTCAGTAGAGGTCATATGGCTAGGAATATAGAAACAAACTTTCTATTTATAGTTTAGCTGCTAGTCAAAACCTTAAGCAATTTATTCTTCAATCCTAGATTGACACCCTCAGTCATTAATACTAGTTTTCAGTAATTATGCCTGAAAATAAACTGTCTGGAAAATTGTGCCTACCGGAGAGAGGTTCACTTCTCTTATTTAGCCATGCCACTAACCCTGGAGACGTTAGTTATTCCGGGTAGCTCACTCGGTGGAGGCACATATATCCCAGTAAGATTTTAAACATTCCTGTTCAACTTTGTGTTATTGACCACAGACTTATCTGAAAGTTTTAACAGAAACCACTTGGCATATTTCTGATCTGTTGCTGATTCTAAGTGGTCACGGTCTCCTCTCTGCCAAATGCCAGTGTTTCACCAACTTGAAGCCTTAAAGCTGCCCGGTTAACGTTTTGTTTTGTTGTTGTGGTTTTTTTTTNAGAAAAAGCTGGTCTGCAGAAGTTCATGCTTTGTTCTGTAAGGCAGAGAAATGTATGCCAAATGGATTATCAAGTTCAGTCAAAATTTTCAGGAGCCTGTAAGCTCAAAGCAGTAGAGCTTTGGGGAATTAATCTAAACAGCTTAATGATGCAGGAACAGATCTGCCTTGCTCCTCCGCTTATTAAAATTCCTGAGTGTCTCTTGTTTTGTTGTATTATTTTTATGGAATTGTGTGGAAAAGTGTTTCCAAAGAAGCATTCAGGTTTCAAAGTTAGGTATGCAGAAATAGGAAAATGTGGTAACAGAAGAGCCTTCATTAAAAACAAAAATGTATTACTTAGGGCTGCAGAAGAGAGCCTGCACGACCAGGCAAGAAAAGCAATAAGGCAAAGCAAAGTGATTTGTCCCTCAGAGTTTATTTGCTAAAAGTTATCTGATGCCTTGCTATGTAGTATTTGTGGTCTCTGAATTCTCTATTTCAGCAGTGCTCAACTTGTGTGTTTTCAGAAATTTTTGTTGAGAGGGTGGAAGGGGAGGAGAGCTGTGCCAGCAGGGCTGTCCTGGGGGATGACGTGACATGAAAATCGCCAAGTACTTTTGTCACCCTGACCTTTGGGTCTGGAAGTAACCTGTCCTGCAAGACCTATGCTCCTGTGCAATGTGCAGTGCTGCAGAGAAAGTTGCTTTTCCTCTGCAAATTTGCACGCGGCTTTTTATGCTGTACATTGCAGCGCAGACAACTGGGTCATCTTAAATCCTCATGCTTTATCTGGCTTTGAAAATAAGTGGCGTTGGGTAAAAAGATATCTAAAGAATTCAAAGCTAATGAAGGTGCTGGTTTCTTCTTTGCATACTAAAGTGCCTTGGTGCATAAGTATATGCTTTTTTTTTTTTTTTTTTTTTTTTTTTGTTGNGGCAAGGTAGAATGATTGTGCTTCTAATTTAGCAGCTGAACAGGTTTTGCTAGCTAAATGAGGACTTTGGAAAGCCTGCCCACAAGCTGAATAAATGGAAAGGTACATTTCTAGCTTCATCCGGAATTTAAAATCTTTTGTTGTGCGCAGCGCTTTGGTTCACAGCTAGCAATTAGGCAAACCACAAAACGTGCTGGAGCTAAGGGAACCCAACAAACTAAAGACTTGCCTTGAACTTCAAAGGAGAGTTGCTGGGATGGAAATGGAAGGTTGTGGGGTGAAAATGGAGTTCAGTGACTTCTGCAGGATTATACCTACCCATCTGCCAGGAAAATGGGTGGGTGTGAGCACTAGTTAAGCAAGAGCAGCCTTCCCTATGTTGTGGACCTTAGAGCCTTCCTGGTGATCTGTAGAGCTGCAAAAGATCAGGATTTGTAAAGGCCGTTTACTTTCTTGAGGCTGATATATTTTGTAGCATAGGAACATAAAGTACAGTTGTAAATATAGATAGTGGACAATGCCAGGTGTCAAAGGTACATCATTATTTACTGAATGTCAAAATGTTTCCTTAACTAGTGGTTGTGTAACAGACATCTGACAAATATGGCAAAAATCTAATTCTAAACTTTGTCTCTTAGACAGGGAAGTAAAAATTTCTTTTAAAAAGTGATGTAGGTGATTTTGCTGACCCTACAGTTATTTGCTGCAGGATCCAAAACCATGCATATCTTTCAGATATGCTGGGATTAGGCAAAGAATAAATATTTATCACCTGTTGTTATTATATGGACTGTATTCTTTAATTCCTACATTTAAGATGGATATGACAATAATTGCCTTCCATCATAGTTCCACTGTAGGGGTTGAACTAATCTGATGTACAATGATATGAGATTTTTTTAAAAAACATTCTTTAAAAAGATGTATCTGCTAAAACAAAAAATATACAGTACAAAAGACTGAGAGTTTCCAAAGTGGTTTTACACAAGCAAATAATTGTAAAGGTGATAGTTTTGTCTTGATGTTTAGATGTATAGCAGTTTAGAAGCCTATTTTCACTCTGCAAATGGCAATCTGAAATTTAGTACAGAAAATATGTCTAGGCTGATTGTGGCGGTAACTAGCGTCCCTAGGAGTTTGACAATTGCCTAACAGTGATCTACAAGTTGCAAACTCCTTCAGTTAGTTTTTCTTATCTTTTACCAAGTGTTGAAAAGCCTTTTTATTGCGATTGAAGGGTGGAAACAGAACATGCAGTACATGTTGGATTTTGGGTTTGGTTTTGGTTCTGGGTGTTTTTTCTTTTTCTCTTTTTATTTTTCTGGAAAAAAGGCAGAAATCAACCTGTTTAATCCTTCAGATTTTGATGGTTGATAGGCAAGCAA
>VZTO01011742.1:7028-20387 GCA_013400615.1 Syrrhaptes paradoxus
TTTGGACATAAGTAAAAATAAGTTTACTTTTTTTGGTGGCTGTGTCCTCCTGTGTTATCCCCATCAATTGTCAAAACAAACCTCTAATCCTGCATATAATTAAAACATGCTATATTTGACACACACAAAACTTCAGACTATTGACACAAAGACACAAAGATATCCTCCCTCCTCCTCCAAAACAGATAAAAAATTGATCTGTGACATTTTTTTGTGTGAAAGCCATGCATGGCCTGATTCTGTGGAAAGTTGCTTCATGATCTGACTGTACATTAGGGTTCACACTTTAACCAATAATAAGTTTGTTAAAATTAAACATGGTTTTGCACAAAACTTAACCACTAGATGGCATTCTCAAAATGTAATCAGGTCTCTGGATTTTGCTGTGCTGATAGCTTTCTAGCTTTGCTGGTTTTGGTGTAACATTCTTTTTACACTGGTATGTTAAACTCACTTTATTACTCAGATTTCTGAAGTTCACTACCTTGACTTTTGTTTTGTTTTTTAATCAGTGACTGATACAAAGTTGTAAGAATTTAATGCAGTAATTCATGTTAACTTATGAGGTACAAAAGTTTGTTGGGGTTTTTTCCCTTGCAAAGAACTGTGTAGAAGATGGCACCTTTTAAAAATATTGTTGTTTTATGTTTGCTGGAAGATAATTTCTGTGAAAACTACAGCCATAGTTCCAGGAGCCTTCTGTTGCAAGTTGCTTGATATCTAATTCTGCAGCTTCCAAGTTTCAAGTGATTGTGTAATTGCCTTTGCATCATTGAGTAGTTATAACTGAAATGATAGTTTTGTTTCTGACCAAGTACAGGTCTATACTGCAGTGTACTTTCATGTTAGACTAGTGATAACCTTCAGTTACGTGTTTCGTATGTATTCTGTCTCCTAGTATCTTTTTGTGCAGAAACGCTACCTTTGTTTACTACATTTTCTCTACAATTAGAGATGAGACAGACAGAGAAAAACTGTTCTACTTAAGCAGAAACTGCAGCTAATTTCAAATTAGTTTATTAAAATGTCTGCTGTCTAGACATTTTTTCACTGAACAAGAGCAGATAGCTATTTAACCTGTAAATGGATTTAAAGTTGTTAGTTCTGTACGCTGAAGCTTCCAGAAATGTGGTTTTTAAGTAATCCAAGAATGGCTTACCACACATGATATGCTAAGTGATGACTGATACTGTGGATAACTAGACAGTTACTATTAACATTTAAAAAAGCAAGACTAATGAAATTCATTGAGTGTCTTAGAACAAAGTCAGCAGCAATACCTGTATTCAATAGGTGTATTTGTTACAGGTATTTTTAAGACTGCACGTGCAGTTTGGGATCATTCTCTTGTTTCAGGCATGTGTTGATTGTAGTAAGTTTTTAGTTAAATAGGTTCCCAATTACAAGTTATCTGTAGAAGTCAGAAAGCTTACAGTAGATGTATAAATTGATTCCAAAGTTAAAACAATTTCCATGGGACATCACATTTGGACTCTCACATAGGCAACTGTTTATTGTCTCTGAGCTTACATGGAACATTTTAGCACTTCAACTTTGCTGTTTGTGTGTTGACTTACAATTCACTTTCTGTATTTTTTAAGACAGTTTTCTTTAAAATAACATTGTAATGCTATTTATAGGTCAGGAAACAGAATAGCAGAGCTTTCGTATGCTATCACTTTGGAAGACTATGGGCTTGTGAAAATGCAAGAAGTTCTGGTGTCAGATTCTTCTCAAGTAAATTTTACATAAATCTTACCCTTTTTCCTTGAACACTTCTTTGAAAAGTTGGATTTTCAGTTAAAAATTCACTGTTATTATATCAGTGTGTAGGTGCTGGTCAGCAGCGGCACGTGCCTCACACTCACCCTCAATGTACCACAGAAAGCCATCCAGAACCTCGAGAAACTCTTGAATACAAAGCAGCACTGGAGTTAGAAATGTGGAAGGAAATGCAAGAAGACATTTTTGAAAATCAGGTTTTTACTCTTTCACTTTATTTCTTAAACTGCATGGCTGCCAGATAAGCTTTAGCAGAATTGGTGAGAAGAATATTAACTGCATTTTTCTTATACTTTGTCACTGTCTCAAATAAGAACTAAATTTTGCTCATATAGAATATGAAAACTTCAGATGTACACAAGTATCTTCCATACTTTTGAGGAAGAAGTTTAATTCTTTTCTGTTAACTGATTGAAGTAGGGGCTAGGTAGTAAAATATGGAATACCCCCTTCACAATATTCCTCTTATTGTTTATGAAGTACAGTAGATACTCAAGATTGACATTACTGGTGTTAAATACTAACACTGCATTTCTTTATTCTCAGTCAAAATCCGTTGCTGTGTTTCTGCTGGTGAAGTCATTCTACGTGTTGTTAGAATAACATGCTTTTTTTTTTTAAGAGATACTAAGAATCTAGTGTCTATTTGTTAGGGTATTTTTTTTAGCTGGGATTTATATTGCATTTTGTATGTAAGGGTAAGAAACATCTTTACTATCAGAATCATACCTTGAGCTATATATGTCAGTGCACTAAACTTAGTTTTTAATTATTTTGCTTCAAGGCTTAGTTCTGCTAATACTCTCTCCTTTAAAGTTGCCCTTCCAATGATTTTGATTTGGTTTTCTGAGTTGAAGTTTTTGTGATTTTTTTTTATTTTTTTTTTCCTCTTTTGAAAGCTTAAAAAGAAGGAAATAGCTCATATGCAAGCACTTGCAGAAGAATGGAAGAAAAGAGATAGAGAGCGAGAAGCATTAGTGAAGAAGAAGGTAAGGAAACTCATACTTGCTGAAAACCTCATTATGAATCGCATATCACTATAAAACTTGACAAGATATTTCATAACTACAACATGGAGCAAAGGGTCTATGATTACTCTTCACACCTACTGGTATGCATGCATCTAGTCTACAACAGTGCAAAAAATTAAAAGTAGCCCATAATCATAGAATACCTGTTAGAAACCCTTTAGATTAGCTTGCTTTCTTTGGAGGCTTTTAAATTGTAGCTGCCTTTCACTTGCATGGGATTACGGTTTTGACTTTGGCTAGCAGGAAAACACAACAAGCACTCACTTGCTCACTCTCTCCCTTCCCCCCTCCCAGGGATGGGAGAGAGAAATAAAGGGTTACAGGGAAAAGAAAAAAGTGGGTTGAGATAAGAACAATGTAACTAAACTGCAATAAATTTGAACATAATAATAGTAATATATACAAATACGTGAATGAATGATACACAGTGAAACTGATCACTAGCCGATCACCGTGGCTCAGTGTGTTCCTGGCTAACGATCCTGGAGCAGGGAGAGTTCTGCAATCCTGGAATGGACATAAGAGCCCGAGAGTGAAAGGTGACCAAGAGAGCGAGACAACCCCGAGAGAAGGGTGACTTGAAGAGAGATGACCTGAAGAGAGAGCATGCTTCCACACAGAGCCTCATCTATATGCTGGGTGTGAACTGCACAATATGGGGTATATCACTAGCCAGTTTAGGTCTCAATCCTAAACCTAAGGTCGAATCCTGGCTAGCAGTTGGGGCTGTGCTCCCTCCCAGCTTCTCCTGCACCTGCAGACACTGGCACAGCAGAGAAGCAAAGTAGTTGACTGTTGTGGCAGCAACTATAAACATCAGTATGTTACCAGCCTTCTCAGCACAAATCCAAAACACAGCCTCACGCAAGCTACTATGAAGAAAATTAACTCTGTCCCAGCCAAAACCAGGACACATGGTCAAAAAGTACTTCTACAGCCCAGCTGTGCGTGGTAACCTGTTAACCTTTACTGTATTAGAAAGAAAGGCTCTCCATTGTGATGTCTTCATTAAGAGATGGAGATTTGTTTTCTATGTAAATTTCCAGACAAAAACAGTCAATATTTTATATTGCAGCAAGAGTAAATTTTTCACCTGCCTAAAATGTTATTTTTATTGCAAGAACAAAGCCTTTGTTTGTTCTTTTAGGTAGCAGAATATACTGTTTTGGAAGGACAACTTCAGAAAACCTTGAGAGATCTAGACAAGCGAGAACGACAACTTTTTAGTGCTGAATCGGAGGTAAAGAGTGTTTGGTCATTTTCAACATAACAATTACATGAGCTATTTTTATAAGGTTTGTGGTTACATATAGAGACAATTGTGACTGTATAAGAACTGAAATAACCATGTTCATACTGATACATAGAGGAGCACTGAAAACTTAAGCCAGGTTTTGCTACAACTATACTTCTTTACTGAAATGGAAATTTGGTGAACTTTTAAATGGGTTGCTAGAATTACAGAACTGGAAATTTTCTATTCTTCACAGAATTAGAGTGTCAGTGGAGACATTTATAAAATATTAGCATATCTCACTTGTAATGTTCACTTGACAGTACTAAACTTACATGTGTACAACAGTGCCTTAGTTCGATCAGTAATGACTAGATCAGCCATTAAAATAGGAGAAGGTGACAAGGAGAGCTGGGAGAAACTGAAATTCTCTGGGTTTTGTTGTCCAGCAATTGAGAGAGATACTATTTCAATTTTTTTTATAGTGACAGGGCCAAGGAAGATGAAGGAGAAAAAAGTAGATACCACTGTTTCTAGATCTCACTGAATATCACCAAGATGAGGAAACGGGGTGCAAGACCCCAGGGGAGATATTCATATAGAATCATAGAATGGTTTGGGTTGGAAAGGACCTTAGAGACCATCTAGTTCCAATCCCCCTGCTGCAGACAGGGACACCTCCCACTAGACCAGGTTGCTCAAAGCCTTATCCAGCCTGGCCTTGAACACCTCCAGGAATGGGGTATCCATAGCTTCTCTGGACAACCTGTTCCAGTATCTTGCCACCCTCACAGTAAAGAATTTTTTTCTAATATCTAGTCTAAATCTGCCCTTTTCCAGTTTGAATCCATTACCCCTCATTCTGTTGCTACATGCCCTTGTGAAAAGTCCCTTCCCAGCTTCCACCAGCCTACGGGAAGGCTGCTATTTGGCCCCCCCAGAGCCTTCTCTTCTCCAGGATGAACAACCCTAACTCTCTCAGCCTGTCCTCACAGGGGAGATGTTCCAGCCCTCTGACATATTTGTGGCCCTGTTCTGGACATGCACCAACAGCTTGGTGTCCTTCTTGTGTTGGGGAGCCCAGACCTGAACTCAGTATTCCAGGTGGGGTCTCACGAGAGGGGGGTAGAGGGGCAGAATTACCTCACTTGACCTGCTGGCCATGCATCTCTTGGTACAGTCCAGGATCCAGTTTGCCTTCTAGGCCGTGAGCGCGCCCTGCCAGCTCATGTTCAGTTTTTCTTCTACCGACACTTCCAAATCTTTCTCCTCAGGGCTGCTCTCAAGCCATTCTCTGCCAGCCTGTATTTGTGCTTGGGATTGCCCTGAACCATGTTTAGGACCTTGCATTTGGCTTTATTGAACTTCATGAGGTTGGCATGGGCCCACCTCTCCAGCCTGTCCAGGTCTCTTTGGATGGCATCCCTTCTCTCTAGCACATTGACCGCACCACATAGCCTGGTTTTGTCAGCAAACCTGCTGTGGGTGCACTCAATCTCCCTGTCCATGTTGCCAACAAATATGTTAAATAGCACTGGTCCCAGTACTGGTCCCTGAGGAATGCCGCTTGCCACTGTTCTCCATTTGGACATTGAGCTGTTGACCACAACTCTGAGTGCGACCATCCAGCCAATTCCTTATCCAGCAGGTGGTCCATCCATCAAATACATATTTTTCCAATTTGGCCACCAGGATGTCATGCAGGACAGTGTCAGACGCTTTGCAGAAGTCCAGGTAGATGACATCAGTTGCTCTACCTTTGTCCACTGATGCTGTAACTCCATCATAAAAGGCCACAAGGTTTGTCAGGCACGATTTGCCTTTGGTGAAGCCATACTGGTTACTAGTCAGCTTTCCTTCTTTTTCCATGAAGAAAATTGAAAATATAGAAGAGAGAGGAAAAAAATATGGAAGAGAGAGAGAAAAATAAACTACCTATTTTTATGGTTCAGAACAAAATTACATAGGTAAACCGCTTTGGTGATTCAGCAGTCCAACAAACTCTTTTTCCTCTTGTAGCTCAGATGAATATTTTTATCATGTCAGTCCCTCCTGTGCTTGTGAACAAGGTTAAGAAATCTTCCAACACAGGGACTGTCTGGTTGAGCCTGTGTCCTGTTTTGTACTCCAGGCTCTCTATACCTCTCAAGATGCAGTTTACTTTGTAAATAGTGTCTAGCTTTACCTTGAACATCTGTGAAAAAAATCTAGTAATTAGGTTTAGCTGAATACGTTTCAGTCTGAGTAAAAGTGTTTATTTTCAATCTCGTGTCTGTTTCAACACTTGCTCTGAATTTTGTGAGAATCTGACCTGAGGGTTTAGAGATAATAAAGATCAGTGGATTCCAAAATTGTCTAGACAAAATTATGTAGGATTCATTTAGCAATTATGCTTTTTGAGATGTGGGCTGTTTGGAGAGGTTTCTATCCAGCTTGCAGTTATCTGGGCCAGTAACATCTTTCTAGAAAGTTCAGCTATGTCAAGCACTGTTTTCCGGTTTAGCTCACTGAGAAATTCGCTCAATATGCTCAGTTTGAAGAGTGCAGTCTTATTGATGTGAAGGCACCTTGGCTGTAGCTGTGACTTCACTGTTTCTGCAGTGAACGGGTATGTTTATCTTTTTAGTAGAAAGGTGGATATAAAACTTGCCTTTAGCAATCCTGTGTATAAAGTGTAGTAGAGATATGGATAGCTCCGCTTTTACAATAGTCAAGCAAGAGTATATTTGTAGCCCAAATTTAGTAATTTGCAGGTCCTTTTAAACTGAAAGCCAATAAACGAGCATATAGCAAACATACAGATAACAGTGGAATTTCTATTGTTTAAATTCTAAAATGGGTAACAATTTTTTTGTGTTAGAATATTAGTAACAGTTGTAAGAGACTCTTCTATTAATCCATAGGTGCAAGATTTTTAGTTTAAATATGTATCACTTTTAAGCTTCAAAGAGTAAAGAAGGAGTTGCAAGCAGAGCATGAACGAAATATACAGGAGCTACAGGATTCTGTGCGGCGAGCCAGAGAAGAGTGTGCACACCAGGTTGAGCTAGAAAGGTCAAAAATCAAACAGGTGGAAGAAGACAAACTTCGCTTACAGCAGCAGGTAAGTACACTTAAATTTTCTGCCTCAATCATTTACTTACTTAAATAAGCGTTTGTTAAAATAAGTATACTAAATTGAGCAATGATTTTGAGGCAAGTGCATTTTGGCAACTTTGTAATAAACACTTTATTTCTGGTTTTTGGTGAGCTACTTGCTAGGGTAAATCTGTGTTAGCCTCGCTCAGTAGTAGGGCCAGTTTGCTATGAAGTAGTTATTTTGTTTAATACTGAAAATAAACTGCAATTACAAGCATACATTACATATAGAGCCTGAACAGCAGTTTACGTTTCAGTAACTTAACAAATTCTTAGCAATTAAAAGCTAGTGAAACATCTTGGTAGCTTGACTATGCAGTTTGTTTTATTCTTCCATTGCAAAAGAGTATTTCTATTGGCCTTACTTGGGCAGGAGTTTGGGGGGGGAAGTGTCTTGATATTGTGAAAGATATCTTTTATTCTGAAAGCAGTAGTTTGATTAAACCAAGAAAATTTAGACCACATCCTTTTGTCCTGTAAGCTAGCTTTTGCACTAATGAAAAGGCTAGTCTAGCTATTATTTCTTGAGTGTTAAAGCATACTATAAAATCTTGAAAGTTATTACTAGCTTTTTTGAGCATTTATAATATTAAACACTTTAAGTAGATTAAATCTTAGTAATGCATAAGTGTTTTTCAAAGTACTTAGGACTGAAGCAAGTAATTTATCTACATCAGCATTTCATTTCTGATATGATAGTGATAATCCCACAATGGCTTTGACTAAGTGAAGAACTGTATCAGCCAAAGGCATACTGTTGTATTAGGAATAATTGTTTAATATTAAACACTGATATTAGCCTATTTCTTTTCATGTCAACATATGTTAACCATAGTACAGTGACTTTTTCAAATATAGCTACTACAAAAAATGCTGCTAATCTAGAAGGTGCCAATCTTGGCTATTCTACTGAACAAACATTGAATTGAGATTAGCTGTTTCAAACTACAGAATGCAATCCACTTCAAAGTGACAAGTGGATCACCTCTGCATTGTAGATGTGTTGTGGGCAGCTACAAGTGCTGTACTGTTACAGACAAGATAGCCAGTAGTGCTTCAGTCTCAAGCAGCCAAATGCTACCACCTAAAAGTCATCTTCCAAATTAATTCTTTTGACTCCCACCGACTTTTATGTAGCTAGTTTGCAATACCATGACAGCAACTTTATTTTTGCCATTCAAAACAGACATACTGTATTGGACCAAAGAACTACTTAGCTCAGCATTCTCTTGCTGCAGTGGTTGGATTTTGAGAGTAAGAAAATAAGAAACGTGACAATAAGAAAATATAATGTTGATATATCCAGCAATACCATAAAGAGTTATGTCTACCCTCAGCCAGAGGCAGCATTTCATATTTACTAGCCATTAGTGAAAGTATTCTTCATTAACTTGTCTGATCCCTTTTTAAAAGGATTTCTGTTTTTAGCATTGAAACATCCTGTGGCAGCAAGGTCTAAGATTTAATTATGTGTTATGTATTCTAAAACTTCTTTTTGTTTGTTTTAAGCTTGTTGCTTAATAATTAGGAAGAAGCCTTTAGTGCCTGTGCTACATACCATTTCTGATTGCTTAGGTGTCCATCATACTGTCTGTCTTCCAAAAACAAGCCCTGCTATGTTTTGTCATCCTTTGTATGAAAACCATTCCTTCTAGCTAATCATCATGACTGTTTGTGTTGTTCCTACATGCTTCAATATGAGGTGATTATTACTAGGTGTTCTGCATAAAACAAGCTTTTTGGCTTGCTTTGCTGGAGGTGGGGTGGGTTTTTGTTTATTTCTTTTGGAGTCTCACTGTAGGATGGTTCCCTTTATAATGTGCCACAAGCAGAAAGCTCCTGTTGCTACCAGTTTTGATGGAACTCTCTTTACGTTTTTGTGTGTGGGTTTTTAGGTCAGGTGTTTTCGGGTTTTTTTTCAACAAGGAATGTTCTGGAGTAAATTATAATAGTTCTAAACAATGTGCTTTGAATTATTCCTTACCTTGTAAGAAGATGTGTCAATATACAGTTTTCACACTTGAATTGTAGAGTTCTTTAAATGTCTAACTTGTTTGGAGGTAAGCACCATTGTGTGCAAGAGAAGATCCTTGATGTGTCCACCTTGAAGAACCACTTCCTTATTCAGGAAGAACTATGTGCTTTATTTGTATGATTTGTACAGTTCCCTAACAGTCTACAACCTGAGATCTCATGAGAAAATCAAATTTTTTAAGTGTTTTCAGAACTAAACAAGAAATGAAGCATTGTAGAAGTCCTAAGAAGAGCTGGCATTTTTCATAGCTGAAGAAATTGGTTGCTGTCTTTTGTCATCAGCATCATGTCTGTATGTGTGCTTTAAAAAGGCATCAGTAAACATAGAAAGGGGACAAACAATAGCCAACTTTTTGTCAAAGTTGGCTATTGTGGTTATTTGTGAAGAGTAACTACAGTGAGCTACATTTTGGTATGGCTCCTTAGGAAGCATCTTTGCTTTCTTACATCAATTCTGTAAAAATAATAGATGCCGAAAGTTAAATTTTGGAAGAAAAATTGTGGCCCAGTTAAGAGATCCAAAGACCTAAAATGCTGATGTACAAAAGCACCTGAAGTTGCCGGTTTTGAAACAGAAATTAATTCTCTGAAGCGTTTTCACCCAGTATTCTAAACTGTTCGATACAATTCATGGAAGTACTTGCAGTAACTAGTTGGACATAAATACAAGTGCAGCGTTTGGGATCATATTCTGTGGTGGAAAGCATCAGTTCCATCAGGTGTGTTAAGGCATTTATAGTTTAATAATATTTAACAGAAGAAAAACTTAAGCTACTCCTAGAAAACATCTTATAAGAAAGTCTTAATATTTTTAATATGGTATAATGAACAAAAGCTNAGGAGCTTATTTTTGAGTTTCTTCTGCCAGTCGTTTTAGAAATGTGAACAGCAATGTTTATAAATCTTGATCTTCTGTGTATGAGGACAGCCTGTTTTTTCTTTCCAGTACTGAGCAAAGATCCTCTTTAAAATTCTTCCTATTAAAACATTGCTGTATGCCATCATCAAGAAATCATTATTTATGAATGTGTAGCTTTCAGTGTCTGTGTTATATCAGATAATTGCTAGGAAGATGTTTGTTCCAGGGACTAAGGAGTAATTTAAGTTCTGTAACCTAATTCTCTGTCTGTGAATGGGTTTTTCTGCTAACTTTCATTTTATCTTGATAACTTTAATGTAGCTTTATGAAGCAGAAAATAAGCATAAAATTTTGGAGAAGGAGTACCAACAATACAAAGAACAGCAAAGTAGCAAACCAGAAATCCAGCTACAATCAGAAATAAATCTTCTCACTTTAGAAAAGGTATGTTGGATTTTTCTAGTCTTCAAAAACTGTCACAATGTCCCACTGACTGATAAGGGAGATATAGAATGATCTTGCATGATAAACTGGTTAATTTGTCCATATTGTTTTACTTTCTTCAACAATTTCTTCAGACTATAAATATTCAGACACAAATAAGGCCAAAAGTGGCCTTATTTCTATGGAGGAAGCAGTAGTGTTAGAGGCTAAGGCAGGAAGAAACCTAACCTATATATTTAAACTGCTATCATAAGGATTTAGGCTACAGACTCTGAACATTCTGTTTATAAAACTAAATAAAGATCATGTGGGGATTTATTTAGACTGGTATTCCATTATGTGCATTGGGTTTTTTTATGAAGTATTTCTCAAAAGAGATTGTGTGGAATGGAATCCCTGTCATAATTTGATTTCATAGAACCGTAAATGCCTTCAGTAGATGATATTTTGCTTAATTAAAACCACAGATACAGGCATTTTATGCTCAGAATTATAGTGAGGTTTGAGGCAAATTGTTGACTGAATAAGCTGAAAAAAATTGGTCTGGTCTTGCCACAAAATACCCACATAGTTATATGGCCAGTCAGCATGTTACTGAGTGCTTCAATAGCTTCTAGTAATGCAAGCAAATGATTCAAAATGTTTCTTTCTCCACAGACTTGTTGAAGTCCTAGTTGAAATATTTTTAGATGCCCTATGTTTCTTAGATTAAAAAAAATCATTGCTTTAAGATGTTCACTATATTAATGGTAAATAATTTTTGTCTGATAGAAGAAAACGTCGCTACCTTAGTTGTTAATTAAAAATACTTCATTTTTCAGTTTACTGTGTTCTGTGTGCTTTATAAATGTTTTCATTTGCCTTTTAGTACTAAATTTTTTTGCACAGAATGAAACTAATATTTTTAGCATGTAACATTTTTTAAAGATTTATTTAGATAGTAAGTTCAAGATTTGCACTAGATACAGAGATTTTAAAGAATACTTTGAAAGATATCTATTTCAGAGAAGAGAATGTAGTACATATCTTCTATCAGCTGCATGAAAGAAAAAAATCTGCACACCTTTTAAAGGCAAGATTTATTCATCAGTGTTTCTGTTAAATTAGTGTTCATAATCTTACTTTAAAAAAAAGGTGGAGGGAGTTGCTAATTTGAGAATCTTAAATTTAAATGTTACATCAGCAGGTTTAGTGTAAAAACTAATCTTTTCATTTTTGTATAAACGGCTGTCCANGGTTTTTGTTTATTTCTTTTGGAGTCTCACTGTAGGATGGTTCCCTTTATAATGTGCCACAAGCAGAAAGCTCCTGTTGCTACCAGTTTTGATGGAACTCTCTTTACGTTTTTGTGTGTGGGTTTTTAGATCAGGTGTTTTCGGGTTTTTTTTCAACAAGGAATGTTCTGGAGTAAATTATAATAGTTCTAAACAATGTGCTTTGAATTATTCCTTACCTTGTAAGAAGATGTGTCAATATACAGTTTTCACACTTGAATTGTAGAGTTCTTTAAATGTCTAACTTGTTTGGAGGTAAGCACCATTGTGTGCAAGAGAAGATCCTTGATGTGTCCACCTTGAAGAACCACTTCCTTATTCAGGAAGAACTATGTGCTTTATTTGTATGATTTGTACAGTTCCCTAACAGTCTACAACCTGAGATCTCATGAGAAAATCAAATTTTTTAAGTGTTTTCAGAACTAAACAAGAAATGAAGCATTGTAGAAGTCCTAAGAAGAGCTGGCATTTTTCATAGCTGAAGAAATTGGTTGCTGTCTTTTGTCATCAGCATCATGTCTGTATGTGTGCTTTAAAAAGGCATCAGTAAACATAGAAAGGGGACAAACAATAGCCAACTTTTTGTCAAAGTTGGCTATTGTGGTTATTTGTGAAGAGTAACTACAGTGAGCTACATTTTGGTATGGCTCCTTAGGAAGCATCTTTGCTTTCTTACATCAATTCTGTAAAAATAATAGATGCCGAAAGTTAAATTTTGGAAGAAAAATTGTGGCCCAGTTAAGAGATCCAAAGACCTAAAATGCTGATGTACAAAAGCACCTGAAGTTGCCGGTTTTGAAACAGAAATTAATTCTCTGAAGCGTTTTCACCCAGTATTCTAAACTGTTCGATACAATTCATGGAAGTACTTGCAGTAACTAGTTGGACATAAATACAAGTGCAGCGTTTGGGATCATATTCTGTGGTGGAAAGCATCAGTTCCATCAGGTGTGTTAAGGCATTTATAGTTTAATAATATTTAACAGAAGAAAAACTTAAGCTACTCCTAGAAAACATCTTATAAGAAAGTCTTAATATTTTTAATATGGTATAATGAACAAAAGCTGTAAAACATGTGACTTGCTTAGTTTCTTTGTTGTGAAGTAGTTGGTGCTTTATAATCATTTTTCAAATTACCCATTTTCAGATTAAAAGCCAAGCTCTCTCTTCATAATGCTTTCATGAAACTGTGGAAGTACACAGTGAGGGCAGAGGTACATTAGTCATTAGTCACTGAAGTCTTTCTGCTTCAGCCTTTCTTCTAAATCATTGTTTGGCTGTACAAAGTATTAGTTATTTCCTCTTCCAGACATTCCTAAACAAGTTATGTTGGTGAAATTGAGTAAGTAATAAAACTTCATATAGTAGATAACATTGTTGGCTTTCTTTAAAAGATGTGTATAAATCTAAATAGTTTTGGTTTTTGAGTTTCTTCTGCCAGTCGTTTTAGAAATGTGAACAGCAATGTTTATAAATCTTGATCTTCTGTGTATGAGGACAGCCTGTTTTTTCTTTCCAGTACTGAGCAAAGATCCTCTTTAAAATTCTTCCTATTAAAACATT